>BDMB01000138.1:86093-177722 GCA_016859785.1 Macrotyloma uniflorum
CCACTGGACATTAAGATAACAAGATGTTATCTAGATGTGAAGGTTCATTTCAAATGGGATTCAAGAGGAGGAAAAGGAAATATGATGTTGGGACAATTAATCAAACACATGGTAGGCAAATTGAAATAAAAATCAACATAACATAGAATAAGTGGGAAGAAGATAAGAACCAAATGAAGTGAAATGGCAATGGATGAGTCACGCCACTTGGGTGGTGGATACCCAAGATAAGCGGTGGTGCCGCCACTTGAATCACACTCAAGATAAGGCTAAGAGAGGGTGAGGAACACTCACAACACAAGCTGAAAATTTCTCACAATATTTCTATCATTCAAAGTCCCTTTACAAGGTGAATGGGAGCCCTATTTATAGGCTTGGATGACCTCCAAATTACAATCAAATGCAGCTGAAATTACATGTAAATTAACCCTAAAGAATGGTCTAGAAACTAGGTTTACACCTTCCTAAAGGGCCAAAGATTGGGCTGCTACAAAGGGGTGCTAAAAGCACTTCAAAATGGGCTTGATGCTCCCAAAAAGGTGCAAAAAACGTGGCAGCACTTAGGGAGAGAAGGGGAGTGCGCCTTTCAAAGTATTTGGTGGCTCCTAAGCCCAAAATGTGATGGGGGTGAGCTTATCCAAGGTGTGATGCCTTTAGAAAGTCCTACAAAACAAAGGAAAATAAGCCCAATTAAAATTAAGCTTAATAAGAAATTAAACCAACATTAGTAATTAAACTAAGAAATATAAGGAATATTAAATAAAGGATTAAATGTAAAGGGAAAGTGGTGTCTTGATTATGCATTTTGTTTGAAATTTTCTCAAAACACCATGCATATTTGTTTTTAGTTTTTAGGCCTTCATCAATTCTATTTAGAGTGATTTTATCGTGGGTGATTTTACCTTGGGTGATTTTATTGTGGGTGATTCTATCGAGTGTGATTTTATCGTGGGTGATTTTATTAAAGGTACTTTTATAGCGGTTGATTTTATCATGGGTGACTTTATCAAGTGTTATTTTACTGTGGGTGATTTTATCGAGGTTGATTTTACCATGGGTCATTTTATCATGAGTGATTTTATTAAGGGTGATTTTATCATGAGTGATTTTAAAGTGGGTGACCTTATCGTGGGTGATTTTATAGAGGGTGATTTTATCATGGGTGATTTTATCAAGAGTGATTTTATCGTGGCTGATTTTTTCATGGGTGATTTTATCATGGGTGCTTTTATCAAGGGGGATTTTATCCTAGGTGGTTTTATCGTAGGTGATTTTATTGTCGGTGATTTTATCGAGTGTGACTTTATCATGGGTAATTTTAATTTCAGTGATTTTATTGAGTGTGATTTTATCAAGGCTGTTTTATTGTGTGTGATTTTATAATGAGTGATGTTATCGTGGGTGATTTTATCATGGCTGATTTTATCGAGGGTGATTTTATCATGGGTAATTTTATCGTTATTGATTTTATTATTGGTGATTTTATCGAGAGTGATTTTATAGTGGGTAATTTTATCGAGGTTGATTTTATCATGGGTGATTTTATCAATGTTTATTTTATCGTGTGTGATTTTATCATTGGTGATTTTAGTGTACGTTATTTTATAATGGGTGCTTTTATCGTGGGTAATTTTATCGAGGGTGATTTTATCATGGTTTATTTTATCGAGTGTGATTTTATCATGGGTGATTTTATCATGCGTGATTTTATTAAGAGTGATTTTATCATGGGTGGTTTTATCGTGGGTGATTTTATCGTGGGTGATTCTATTGAGAGTGACTTTATCATGGGTGATTTTACCTTGGGTAATTTTATCGTGGGTGATTCTATCAAGTGTGATTTTATCGTGGGTGATTTTATTGTAGGTAATTTTATAGCGGATGATTTTATCGTAAGTGATTTTATCGAGGGTTATTTTATCGTTGGTGATTTTAACGTGGATAATTTTACTATGTGTGATTTTCTCGACGGTGACTTTATTAAGAGTGATTTTATCATATGTGATTTTATCGTGGGTGATTTTAGTGACGATGATTTTATCGTGGGTGTTTTTATTTTGTGTGATTTTATCGTACGTGATTTAATCATGGATTTTATCATGGGTGCCTTTATCATAAGTTATTATATCGTAGGTGATTTTAGTGTGAGTTATTTTATAGTGGGTTCTTTTATCATGGGTGATTTTATCGAGTGTGATTTTATCGTGTGTGATTTTATCATGGGTGATTTTATCGTGGGTGATTCTATTGAGGGTGATTTTATCGTGGGTGATTTTATAATGGGTGATTTTATCGTGTGTGATTTTAGTGAGGTGATCTTGTCGTGGGTGATTTTAACATGCGTTATTTTATCTTGGGTGATTTTCTCATGCGTGATTTTATCATGGGAGATTTTAGTGTGGGTTATGTTATCATGGGTGATTTTATCGAGTGTGATTTTATCATGGGTGATTATATCGTAGGTGATTTTAGTGTGCGTTATTTTATAGTGGGTGATTTTATCATGGGTGATTTTATCAAGTGTGATTTTATCGTGGGTAATTTTATCATGGATGATTTTATCATGGGTGATTTTATCAAAGGTGATTTTATCGTGGGTGATTTTACCGTAGGTGAATTTATTGTCGGTGATTTTATCGAGGGTGACTTTATCGTGGGTAATTTTACTTTCGGTAATTTTATTGAGTGTGATTTTATCAATGGTGTTTTTATTGTGTGTGAGTTTACATTGAGTGATGTTATCATGGGTGATTTGATCATGGGTGATTTTATCGAGGGTGATTTTATCGTATGTAATTTTATCGAGGTTGATTTTATCATGGCTGATTTTAACGAGGCTTATTTTATCGTTGGTGATTTTACCATGGGTGATTTTATCGTTGGAGATTTTATCAAGTGTGATTTTATCATTGGTGATTTTAGTGTAGGTTATTTTTTAATGGGTGCTTTTATTTTGGGTAATTTTTGCGAGGGCGATTTTATCATGGGTGATTTTATCGAGTGTGATTTTATCGTGGGTGATTTTATCATGGGTGATTTTATCGTGGGTGATTTCATCGTGGGTGATTCTATCGTGTGAGATTCTATTGAGGGTGATTTTATCGTGGGTGATTCTATATAGAGTGATTTTATCGTGGGTGATTTTACAAAGTTTGATTTTATCGTGGGTGATTTTATCATGGGTGATTCTATTGAGGTTGTTTCATTGTGGGTGATATTACCATGAGCGATTTTATCGTGGGCGATTTTATCGAGATTGATTTTATCGTGGGTTATTTTATTGTGGGTAATTTTATAGTGGGTGATTTTATCGTGGGTGATTTTATCGAGGGTTAATTTATCGTGGGTAATTCTATCGAGGTTGATATTACCATTGGAGACTTTATCAAGGATGATTTAATGGTGGTTGATATTACCGTGGGTGATTTTATCATGGGTGATTTTATATGGGTGATTTTATCGAGGGTGATTTTATGATGGGTGACTTTCAAATAGTTTATTTTATCGTGGGTCATTTTATCATGGGTGCTTTTATCGTCGATGATTCTGTTTAGGGTGCTTTTATCGTGGGTAATTTTATCGAAGGTGATTTTATCATGGGTGATTTTATCGAGTGTCATTTTATCGTGGGTGATTTTATTATGGGTGATTTTATTAAGAGTGATTTTATCGAGTGTCATTTTATCGTGGGTGATTTTATTATGGGTGATTTTATTAAGAGTGATTTTATCATGGGTGATTTTATTGAGAGTTATTTATCATGGGTGATTTTATCGAGGGTGATTCTATTGAGAGTGATTTATCGTGGGTGATTTTACCTTGGGTAATTTTATCGTGGGTGATTCTATCAAGTGTGATTTTGTCGTGGGCGATTTTATTGAAGGTAATTTTATAGCCGATGATTTAATCGTTGGTGATTTTAGCGAAGGTTATTTTGTCGAGGGTGATTTTATTAAGAGTGATTTTATCTAGGGTGATTTTATTGTGGGTGATTTTAATGACGATGATTTTATCGTGGGTGTTTTTATAGTGTATGATGTTATCGTACGTAATTTAATCGTGGGTGATTTTAGTGTGGGTTATTTGATCATGGGTGATCTTATCGTGGGTTATTTTATCATGGGTGACTTTATCATGACTTATTATATCGTAGGTGATTTTAGTGTTGGTTATTTTGTAGTGGGTGATTTTATCATGGTTAATTTTATCGAGGGTGATTTTATCATGGGTGATTTTATCGAGTGTGATTTTATTGTGGGTGATTTTATCGTGGGTGATTCTATTGAGGGTGATTTTATCGTGGGTGGTTTTACCTTGGGTGATTTTATCGTGGGTAATTTTATCGAGGGTGATTTTATCATGGCTGATTTTATTGTAAGTAATTTTATAGTAGGTGATTTTATCATGTTTGATTTTCTCTTGGGTGATTTTATCATGGGTGATTTTATCATGGGTGATTTTTGTGAGGGTGATTTTATTATGGGTGATTTTATCGTGCGTTATTTTATCTTTGGTGATTTTCTCATGTGTGATTTTATAGCGGGAGATTTTAGTGTGGGTTATTTTACAGTGGGTGATGTTATCGTGGGTGATTTTATCGAGTGTCAGTTTATCATGGGTGATTATATCGTAGGTGATTTTAGTATGGGTTATTTTATAGTTGGTGATTTTATCATGGGTAATTTTATCGAGGGTCATTTTATCATGGGTGATTTTATTGTGGGTGATTTTATTGTGGGTGATTCTATTGAGGGTGATTTGATCGTGGGTGATTCTATTGAGAGTGACTTTATCGTCGGTAATTTTACTTTCGGTGACTTTATTGAGTGTGATTTTATCAAGGGTGTTTTCATTGTGTGTGATTTTATAATGAGTGATGTTATGGTGGACGATTTTATCACGGGTGATTTTATCGTGGGTGATTTTATCATGGGTGATTTTCTCGAGGGTGATTTTATCGTGGGTGATTTTATCGTGGGATATTTTGTCCTTGGTGATTTTATTGAGGGTGATTTTATCGTGGGTCATTTTATCAAGGTTGATATATCATGGGTAATTTTATCGAGGCTGATTTTATCGTGGGTGATTTTATCATTGATGATTTTAGTGTAGGTTATTTTTTAATGGGTGCTTTTATAGTGGGTAATTTTAGCAAGGGTAATTTTATCGTGGGTGATTTTATCGAGGGTGATTTTATCGTGGCTGATTTTATTGTGGGTAATTTTATAGCAGGTGATTTTATCGTGGGTGATTTTATCTTGTGTGATTTTAGTGAGGTGATTTTGTCGTGGGTGATTTTAACGTGCGTTATTTTATCTTGGGTGATTTTCTCATGCGTGATTTTATCATGGGAGATTTTAGTGTGGGTTATTTTATAGTGGGTTATGTTATCATGGGTGATTTTATCGATTGTGATTTTATCATGGGTGATTATATCGTAGGTGATTTTATCATGGGTATGATTTTATCATGGGTGATTATATCGTAGGTGATTTTAGTGTGCGTTATTTTATAGTGGGTGATATTATCATGGGTGATTTTATCGAGTGTGATTTTATCGTGGGTTATTTTATCATGGGTGATTTTATCGCGGGTGATTTTATCGTAGGTGATTCTACAGAGGGTGATTTTATCGTGGGTGATTTTTCCTTGGGTAATTTTATCGTGGATAATTCTATCAAGTGTGATTTTATCGTGGTTGATTTTATTGTGTGTGATTTTATTGTGGATAAATTTACTATAGGTGATTTTCTCAAAGGTGATTTTATTTAGAGTGATTTTATCATGGGTGATTTTAGTGTCGATGATTTTATCGTGGTGTTTTTATTGTGTGTGATTTTTCGTACGTTATTTAATCGTGGGTGATGCGATCGAGGGTGATTCTATTTAGGGTGAATTTATCGTGGAAGATTTTACCTTGGGTGATTTTATCGTGGCTGATTTTATTGTGGGTAATTTTATAGCGGGTGATTTTCTTGTGTTTGATTTTATCTTGTGTGATTTTATCATGGGTGATTTTATTGTGAGTGATTTTAGTGAGGGTGATTTTATCGTGGTTGATTTTATCGTGCGTTATTTTATCTTGGGTGATTTTCTCATGCGTGATTTTATCGTGGGAGATTTTACTGTGGGTTATTTTATAGAGGGTGATGTTATCGTGGGTGATTTTATCGAGTGTGATTTTATCATGGGTGATTATATCGTAGGTGATTTTAGTGTCGGTTACTTTATAGTGGCTGATTTTATCACGGGTAATTTTGTTGAGGGTGATTTTATCATGGGTGAATTTATCGAGTGTAATTTTATCGTGGGTGATTTTATCATGCGTGATTTTATCGTGGGTGATTCTATTGATGGTGATTTTGTCGTGGGTGATTTTATTGAGAGTGACTTTACCGTGGGTGACTTTACCTTGGGTGATTTTATCGTGGGTGATTCTATCGAGTGTGATTTTATCGATGGTGATTTTATTGTATGTAATTTTATAGCGGGTAATTTTATCGTGGTGTAGTTTATCAAGGGTTATTTTATCGTGGGTAAATTTATCGAGGTTGATTTTACAATGTGTGATTTTATCGTGGGTGATTTTTTGAAGGGTGATTTTATAGTGGGTGATTTTATCGTGGGTGATTTTATAGAGGGTGATTTTATCATGGGTGATTTTATCGAGGGTGATTTTATCGTGGGTGATTTTAGTGACAATGATTTTATCCTGGGTGTTTTTATCATGTCTGATTTTCTCGTACGTGATTTAATCGTCGGTGATTTTAGTGTGGGTTATTTTATCATGGGTTATTTTATCGTGGGTGATTTTATCATGGGTCACTTTATTATATGTTATTATATCGTAGGTGATTTTAGTGTGGGTTATTTTATAGTGGGTGATTTTATCATGGGTAATTTTATCGAGGGTGATTTTATCATGGGTGATTTTATCGTGAGTGATTTTATCGTGGGTGATTCTATTGAGGGTGATTTTATCGTTTGTGATTTTACCTTAGGTGATTCTATCGTGGCTGATTTTATTGTGGGTAATTTTAGTGACCGTGATTTTATCGTGGGTAATTTTAGTGACAATGATTTTATCGTGGGTGATTTTAGCGTGCATTATTTTATCTTGGGTGATTTTCTCATGCGTGTGTTTATCGTGGGAGATTTTAGTTATGGTTATTTTATAGTGGGTGATGTTATCATGGGTGATTTTATCGAGTGTGATTTTATCATGGGTGATTTTAACATGGGTGATTTAATGATAAACGAGTTTACTGTGAGTCATTTTAACGTTTGTGATTTATCCACGGTGATTTTATCGTGGGTAAATTTATTGAGGGTGATTTTAACATGGGTGATTTAATCGTGGACGATTTTAGTGTGAGTGATTTGAACGTTGGTGATTTTATCCAAGGTGATTTTATCGTGGGTGAATTTATAGAGGGTGAGTTTATCATGGATGATTTTATCGTAGTTGATTTTAGTGTGGATTATTTTATAGTGTGTGCTTTTATGGACAGTAATTTTATCGTGGGTGATTCAATTGAGAGTGATTTTAGCTTGGGTGATTTTATCGTGGGTGATTCTATCGAGTGTGATTTTATCGTGGGTGATTTTATTGTAAGTAATTTTATAGCGGGTGATTTTATCGTGGGGTACTTCATCAAAGGTTATTTTATCGTGGGTGATTTTATCGAGGTTGATTTTACCGTCGGTGATTTTATCGTTGGTGATTTTTTGAAGGGTGATTTTATCGTGGGTGATTTTATAGTGGGTGATTTTATGTTGGGTGATTTTATCGTGTGTGATTTTACTGTAGGTGATTTTATTGTCGGTGATTTAATGAGGGTGACTTTATCGTGGGTAATTTTACTTTCGGTAATTTTATTGAGTGGGATTTTATCAAGGTTGTTTTTATTGTGTGATTTTATAATGAGTGATGTTATCGTGGGTGATTTTATCATGGGTGTTTTTATCATGGATGATTTTATCAAGGGTGATTTCATCATGGGTGATTTTATCGTAGGTGATTTTATTTTTGGTGATTTTATCGAGGGTGATTTTATCGAGGTTGATTTTATCATGGGTGATTTTATCGTGTGATTTTATCATCGGTGATTTTATCGTGGGTGATTCTATTGAGAGTTATCATGGGTAATTTTATCGTGGAGAATTCTATCAAGTTTGATTTTATCGTGGGTGATTTTATTGTAGGTAATTTTATAGCAGATGATTTTATCGTTGGTAATTTTATGGAGGGTTATTTTATCGTAGCTGATTTTATCGTGGATACATTTACCATAGGTGATTTTCTCGAGGGTGATTTTATTAAGAGTGATTTTAGCATGGGTGATTTTATCGTGGGTGATTTTAGTGACAATTATTTTATCGTGGATGTTTTTATCGTGTGTGATTTAATCATGGGCGATTTTAGTGTGGGTTATTTTATCATGGGTGATTTTATCGTGGGTGATTTTATCATGGGTGACTTTATCATGAGTTATTATATCGTAGGTGATTTTAGTGTGGGTTATTTTATAGTGGGTTATTTTATCATGGGTAATTTTAGCGAGGGTGATTTTATCGAGTGTGATTTTATGTGGGTGATTTTAGTGAGAGTGATTTATCGTGGGTGATTTTATCGTGCGTTATTTTATCTAGGGTGATTTTTTCATACGTGACTTTATCGTGGGAGATTTTAGTGTGGTTGTTTTATAGTGGGTTATGTTATCGTGGGTGATGTTATCGTGGGTGATTTTATTGAGTGTGATTTTATCATGGGTGATTTTATCGAGGGTGATTTTATCGTGGGTGATTTTATCGAGTGTGATTTTATCGTGAGTGATTTTATTAAGAGTGATTTTATCATGAGTGATTCTATCGAGAGTTATTTTATCGTGGGTGATTTTATGTTGGGCGATTTTATCGTGGGTGATTCTATCGAGTGTGATTTTATCGTGGGTGATTTTATTGTATGTAATTTTATAGCGGGTGATTGATAGAGAAGATTTTTCAGTCGCTTTTATTCTTTTTTCAAATATTGATTCCCCTTTTAAAGTGTAGTATAAGAAACCAAGAGATCAATCCAAGGAGTAGTGAAGTTGAGCTAGGCAGTAATTGAATCGGAATGATGGGGAATGGAAACGTTGAATGATTTTTAATTTTATTTTCTTATGTGACTAGAATGTTGTGATGGATAACTGTGATGATTGAATGAATGTTACTGTAATGGACGAGCTGAAATAATGGTTTACTATGATTTTATGTGGCTGTGATGAAAGGTTAATGATGCTAAATGATTGTGTAATGTAGCTATGCGCCTAAGATGAAGAATGAATAGGTGATGTAGGAAGGAATTCTAGCACATGGAATGGAACTATTCTGAAATGCAAGTGCAATGCAGTGGATACATGCTTTCAATTATTTTGTTTTTGATGCAAGAAAGGGGGGGAAGAAATGTATTGCGAAATTATGAAATCGAAACAACTCCAGAATTTGATTATGCTAAAATGATTATTGACATCTACTCTATATGCTAGAATGTAAATGCAGAGACTAATATGTAGCAACTGTGATTAATTTCAAACCCAGAAAACTAACCAAATCAAGAACAAAAACCCAGAAAAAGAACAATGAACAGTAATTACGAAAATACAGTAACAGGAATTGAGTTTATTTGATTATTGAATGAAACTAATGTGGCAAATCAAACTACAGTAAATCAAAGGGAAACAACTATCGTATTGAATCAAACAACTATAGGAAACATTAAAAGGAAATTCTATGAACTTCAACTGGCTTAGAAGTGTTGGATCTTCTTTGAACTTTGCAGCGCGATTGGTTCCAATTAACCAATCACTTAAAAGACATTTAAGTGCTCCAAATTTCCGAAAAGATACCAAGAAACCTTCCCTAACTAGTTGAAGATTCACAAAATAATCCGAGACTAAGCAATATAGATTTATTTGTGAAACTGAGAACTACGAAAAATCAGAAAGTGAACTAAAACTAACAATCTCAAATGCAATGCTATAGCTACTGTAATGCTAACGAAGAAATGATTAAACTGTAAAAACAATAGAGATCAAAACAACTAAACAAAGAGAAGAGGCATTAGAGCGAGAGAAATCAAATATACACAACTTCCATTGCAAGAAAACGTACCAAGAATGAACGAGCTTTACAACTGACTTAACTACCAAACACGAGGACTTCTGAGAATTGAAAACACTATTCACTATTACTCTGAATGCCAAATCTATCTATTACAAAGTACAATTAACTATTTACAATACAAAGTCACTGTATTCACTGCACGGGCCCATGATTTCACTTGAGATGGCCCAGCACTTGAGAGAAACTTTTCAGAATTGTAGCTTGTTGTAGCTTCACTTTGAACACATGTGAAAATTCCAATTCAACTCTGTTTTGTGTGATTTAAGTTTTGCTGAAAAGATACTCGAATCTTCTTTGGATAAAGACTGATTTCGCGATTTTAGGGGCCTAGACAAGTCTAGTGGACCTCAATTTTTGAGAGATGTTTTTCGCGCGTTCCAGTTGACTACAGCTACTGTCGCGTCTGCTTGTTTGGCTTACCAAAAATCCATTTCTGGTCCAAATTGTGTCATTCAAAATCTCAATTAAAGCCTAGCGAGTATAATTTCTTTTGGGATAGATTTTATGATTTTAGAAGCTTTGTAGCATTTTGGAGACCCAATTCTTCGAAGTTGACTTTTCTGGATTTGTGAACTACAGTTGACTCGACTTGGGTTGATTGTGAAAAATCCATTTCTGCACCGAATTGTGTGATTTCAATTTCTATGGAAAGCTCCATGTGTCTATTTTAATCTGCACAAAAAATCATGATTTTAGAGGCATTGTGGAAAAAGATATGGATGAAATACGTTATGAACATTGTGCCTAGAATACATGATTTCATAGTGCTTCAATACTGTTTTTTAAGAGAAACTTTTCCTAAGCTTCAGAATTCCTTCTTAATGTGTTCTGTGCATAATTTAGTATTCTTATTAATTTATTCTTATTTCAATACCATTATGGAACACATAAAATATCTATAAATATGGCTTTATCAGTGATTTTATCATGGGGTACTTTATCAAGGGTTCTTTTATCGTGGGTAATTTTATCGAGGTTGATTTTACCATGTGTGATTTTATTGAGGTTGATTTTACCATGTGTGATTTTATCGTGAGTGATTTTTTGAAAGGTGATTTTATAGTGGGTGATTTTATAGAGGGTGATTTTATCGTGGGTGATTTTTTCATGGGTGATTTTATCATGGGTGATTTTATCAAGGGTGATTTTATCGTGGGTGATTTTACCGTAGGTGATTTTATTGTCGGTGATTTTATCAAGGGTGACTTTATCTTGGGTAATTTTAATTTCGATCATTTTATTGAGTGTGATTTTATCAAGGGTGTTTTTATTGTGTGTGATTTTATAATGAGTGATGTTATCGTGGCTGATTTTATCGTGGCTGATTTTATCGAGAATGATTTTATCGTGGATGATTTTAGCGTAGGTAATTTTATTCTTGGTGATTTTATCGAACGTGATTTTATCGTGGCTGATTTTATCGTTGGTGATTTTATCATGGGTGATTTTATCGTGGGTGATTTTATCAGGTGTCATTTTATCATTGGTGATTTTAGTGTAGGTTATTTTATAGTGGGTGCTTTTATCGTGGGTAATTTTATCGAGGGAGATTTTCTCGACTGTGATTTTATCGTAGGTGATTTTATCATGGGTGATTTTATCGTGGGTGATTTTATCGTGGGTGATTTTATCGTTGGTGATTCTATTGAGGGTGATTTTATCGTGGGTGATTCTATTGAGAGTGATTTTATCGTGGGTGATTTTACCTTGGGTAATTTTATTGTGGGTGATTCTATCAAGTGTGATTTTATCGTGGGTGATTTTATCGTGGGTGATTTTATTGTGGGTGATTCTATTGAGGGTGATTTTCTCGTGGGTTATTCTATTGAGCGTCATTTTATCATTGGTGATTTTACCTTGGGTAAGTTTATCGTGGGTGATTCTATCAAGTGTGATTTTATCGTGGGTGATTTTATTGTGGGTAATTTTATAGCGGATGATTTTATCGTGCGTGATTTTATCGTGGATAATTTTGCCATAGGTGATTTTCTCGAGGGTGATTTTATTAAGAGTGATTTTATCATTGTTGATTTTAGTGACGATGATTTTATCGTGGGTGTTTTTATTGTGTGAGATTTTTTCGTACGTTATTTAATCATGGGTGATTTTAATCGTGGGTGATTTTATTGTGGGTAATTCTATTGAGGGTGATTTTATCATGGGTGATTTTACCATGGGCGATTTTTTCGTGAGTGATTTTATCGAGGGAGATTTTATCGTGGCTGATTTTACTGGGGGTAATTTTATAGCAAGGATTTTCTCGTGTTTGATTTTATCTTGGGTGATTTTATCATGGGTGATTTTATCATGGGTGATTTTATCGTGCGTTATTTTATCTTGGGTGATTTTCTCATGCGTGATTTTATCGTGGGAGATTTTAGTGTGGGTTATTTTATAGTGGGTGATGTTATCATGGGTGATTTTATCGAGTGTGATTTTATCATGGGTGATTATATCATACGTGATTTTAGTGTGGGTTATTTTATAATGGGTGATTTTATCATGGGTAATTTTATCGAGGGTGATTTGAACGTGGGTGATTTTATCGTGGGTGATTATATTGAGGGTGATTTTATCCTGGGTGATTCTATTAAGAGTGATTTTATTGTATGTAATTTTATGGCTGGTCATTTTATCGTGGGGTACATTTTCAAGGGTTATTTTATCATTGGTGATTTTATAGTGGGTGATTTTATTGTGGGTGATTTTATAGAGGGTGATTTTATCATGGGTGATTTTAACGAGGGTGATTTTATCGTGGGTGATTTTTTCGATGGTGATTTTATCATGGATGATTTTATCAAGGGTGATTTTATCATGGATGATTTTATCGTGGGTGATTTTTGTGAGGGTGATTTTATTGTGGGTGATTTTATGGAGCGTTATTTTATCGGGTGATTTTCTCATGCGTTATTTTATCGTGGGAGATTTTAGTGTGAGTTATTTTATAGTGGGTGATATTATCGTGGGTGATTTTATCAAGTGTGATTTTATCATGGGTGACTATATCGTAGGTGATTTTAGTGTGTGTTATTTTATAGTGGGTGATTTTATCATGGGTAATTTTATCGAGGGTCGTTTTATCATGGGTGATTTTATCGTGGGTAATTTTATCGTGAGAGATTCTATCGAGGGTGATTTTTTCGTTGGTGATTCCATTGAGAGTGAGTTTATCGTCGGTAATTCTACTTTCGGTGACTTTTATCGAGTGTGATTTTATCAAGGGTATTTTTATTGTGTGTGATTTTATAATGAGTGATGTTATCGTGGATGATTTTATCATGCGTGATTTTATCGTGGGTGATTTTATCATTGGTGATTTTATCGAGGGTGATTTTATCGTAGGTGATTTTGTTCTTGGTGATTTTATCATGGGTGATTTTATCGAGGCTAATTTTATCGTGGGTGATTTTATCATGGGTGATTTTATCGTGGGTTATTTATCAAGTGTGATTTTATCGTGGGTGATTTTATCATGGGAGATTTTATCGTGGGTGATTTTATCGTGGGTGATTATACCTTGGGTAATTTTATCGTGGGTGATTTTATTGTAGGTAATTTTATAGCGGTTGATTTTATCGTGGGTGATTTTATCGTGGATAATTTTACCATAGGTTATTTTCTCAAGGGTGATTTTATTAAGAGAGATTTTATCATGGGTGATTTTAGTGTTGATGATTTTATCGTGGGAGATTTTAGTGTGGGTTATTTTATAGTGGGTGATTTTAGCGAGTGTGATTTTATCATGGGTGATTATATAGTAGTTGATTTTAGTGTGGGTTACTTTATAGTGGGCGATTTTATTATGGATAATTTTATTGAGGGTAATTTTATCATGGGTGATTTTATCGTGGGTGATTTTATCATGGGTGATTCTATTGAGGGTGATTTTATCGTGGGTGATTCTATTGAGAGTGATTTTATCGTGGGTGATTTTACCTTGGGTGATTTTATCGTGGGTGATTCTATCGTGTGTGATTTTATCGATGGTGATTTTATTGTATATAATTTTATAGCGGGTAATTTTATCGTGGCGTACTTTATCAAGGGTTATTTTATTGTAGGTGATTTTATCGACGTTGATTTTACCATGTGTGATTTTATCGTGGGTGATTTTTTGAACAGTGATTTTATAGTGGGCGATTTTATCGTGGGTGATTTTATCATGGGTGACTTTATCGTGGGTGATTTTATCGTGGGTGATTTTATCATGGGTGATTTTATTAAGAGTGATTTTATCATGAGTGATTTTATCGTGGGTGATTTTAGTGACGATGATTATATCCTGGGTGTTTTTATCATGTCTTATTTTCTCGTACGTGATTTAATCGTGGGTGATTTTAGTGTGGGTTATTTTATCATGGGTGATTTTATTGTGGGTGATTTTATCATGGGTCACTTTATCATATGTTATTATAACGTAGGTGATTTTATAGTGGGTGATTTTATCATGGGTAATTTTATTGTGGGTGATTTTATCATGGGTCACTTTATCATATGTTATTATAACGTAGGTGATTTTAGTGTGGGTTATTTTATAGTGGGTGATTTTATCATGGGTAATTTTATTGTGGGTGATTCTATAGAGGGTGATTTTATCGTTTCTGATTTTACCTTGGGTGATTTTATTGCGGGTAATTTTATTGCGGGTGATTTTATCGATTTGATTTTATCTTGGGTAATTTTATCATGAGTGATTTTATCGTGGGTAATTTTAGTGACGGTGATTTTGTCGTGGGTGATTTTAGCGTGCGATATTTTATCTTGGGTGATTTTCTCATGCATGATTTTATCGTGGGAGATTTTGGTGATGGTTATTTTATAGTGGGTGATGTTATCGTGGGTGATTTTATCGAGTGTGATTTTAACATGGGTGATTTTAAAATGGGTGATTGAATGGTAAACGAGTTTAGTGTGAGTCATTTTAACGTTGGTGATTTTATCCACGGTGATTTTATCGTGGGTAAATTTATTGAGGGTGATTTTAACATGGTGATTTAATCGTGGACGAGTTTAGTGTGAGTGATTTTAACGTTGATGATTTTATCCAAGGTGATTTTATCGTGGGTGAATTTATACATGGATGATTTTATCGCAGCTGATTTTAGTGTTGATTATTTTATAATGTGTGCTTTTATCGAGAGTAATTTTATAGTGGGTGATTCTATTGAGAGTGATTTTATCATAGGTGATTTTAGCTTGGGTGATTCTATCGTGGGTGATTTTATCGAGTGTGATTTTATCGTGGGTGATTTTATTGTAAGTAATTTTATAACGGTGATTTTATCGAGGTTGATTTTACCATGGGTGATTTTATCGTGGGTGATTTTATCATGGATGATTTTATAGTGGGTGATTTTATCGTCGGGGATTTAATGAGGGTGACTTTATCGTGGGTAATTTTACTTTCGGTGATTTTATTGAGTGTGATTTTATCAAGGTTGTTTTTATTGTGTGTGATTTTATAATGAGTGATGTTATCGTGGGTGATTTTATCATGGGTGATTTTATTGAGGGTGATTTTATCGTGGGTGATTTTATCGTAGGTGATTTTATTCTTGGTGATTTTATCGAGGGTGATTTTATCGTGGGTAATTTTTTCGAGGTGGATTTTATCATGGGTGATTTTATCGAGTGTGATTTTATCATGGGTGATTTTAACGTGGGTGATTCTATTAATAGTGATTTTATCATGGGTGATTTTACCTTGGGTAATTATATCGTGGATAATTCTATCAAGTGTGATTTTGTCGTGGGTGATTTTATTGTAGATAATTTTATAGCGGATGATTTTATCGTTGGTGATTTTATGGACGGTTATTTTATCGTGGGTGATTTTACCATGGGTGATTTTCTCGAGAGTGATTTTATTAAGAGTGATTTTAGCATGGGTGATTTTATCGTGGGTGATTTTAGGGACGATGATTTTATCGTGGGTCTTTTTATCGTGTGTGATTTTATCGTACGTGATTTAATCATGGGTGATTTTAGTGTGGGTTATTTCATCATGGGTGATTTTATCGTGGGTGATTTTATCATTGGTGACTTTATCATCAGTTATTATATCTTAGGTGATTTTAGTGTGGGTTATTTTATAGTGGGTGATTTCATCATGGGTAATTTTAGCGAGGGTGATTTTGTCACGGGAGATTTTATCGAGTGTGATTTTATGTGGGTGATTTTATTGAGGATGATTTTATTGTGGGTGATTTTATATTGCATTATTTTATCTTGGGTGATTTTTTCATTCGTGACTTTATCGTGGGAGATTTTATTAAGGGTGATTTTATCATGGGTGATTTTATGTTGGATGATTTTATCGTGGATGATTTTATCGAGGCTGATTTTATTGTGGGCGATTTTATTATTGGTGATTTTATCGACGGTGATTTTATCGTGGGTTATTTTATTATTGGTGGTTTTATTGAGGGTTATTTTATTGTTGGTGATTTTATCTAGGGTGATTTTATTGTGGGTAATTTTATAGTAATTGATTTTATCGTGGGTGATTTTATCGAGATTGATTTTACCGTTGGTGATTTTATCGAGGGCGATTTTATCATGGTTGTTTTTATCGTGGGTAATTTTATCGAGGTTGACGTTACGATGGGTGAGTTTATCGAGGGTGATTTTATTGTGGGTGATTTTATCGTACATGATTTTATGATGGGTGATTTTATCGAATGTGATTTTATCGTGGGTGATTTTATCGAGTGTGATTTTATTATGGGTGATTTTATCGTGTGTCATTTTATCGTGGGTGATTTTATCATGGGTGATTTTATCGTGGGTGATTCTATTGAGGGTGATTTTATCGTGGGTGATTTTAACTTGGGTGATTTTATCATGGTTGATTTATCGAGTGTGATTTTATCGTGGTTGATTTTATTGTGGGTAATTTTATAGCGGGTGTTTTTCTCGTGATTGATTATATCTTGGGTGATTTTATCATGGGTGATTTTATCGTGGTGATTTTAGTGAGGGTGATTTTATCGTGGGTGATTTTATCGTGGGTGATTTTTTCATGCGTGATTTTATCGTGGAAGATTTTAGTGTGGGTTATTTTATAGTGGGTGATATTATCGTGGGTGATTTTATCGAGTGTGATTTTATCATGGGTGATTATATAGTAGGTGATTTTAGTGTGCGTTATTTTATAGTGGGTGATTTTACCAAGGGTAATTTTATCGAGTGTGATTTTATCGTGGGTGATTCTATTGAGAGTTATTTTATCGTGGGTGATTTTATGTTGGGTGATTTTATCGTGGGTGATTCTATCGAGTGTGATTTTATCGTGAGTGATTTTATTGTATGCAATTTTATAGCGGGTGATTGATAGAGATGATTTTTCAATCGCTTTTATTCTCTTTTCAAATATTGATTCCCCTTTTAAAGTGTAATATAGGAAACCAAGAGATCAATCCAAGGAGTAGTGAAGTTGAGCTAGGCAGTAATTGAATCGGAATGATGGGGAATGGAAACGTTGAATGATTTTTAATTTTATTTTTTTATGTGACTAGAATGTTGTGATGGATAACTGTGATGATTGAATGAATGTTACTGTAATGGAGGAGCTGAAATAATGGTTTGCTATGATTTTATGTGGCTGTGATGAAAGGTTAATGATGCTAAATGATTGTGTAATGTAGCTATGCGACTAAGATGAAGAACGAATGGGTGATGTAGGAAGAAATTATGGCACATGGAATGGAACTATTCTGAAATGCAGGTGCAATGCAGTGGATACATGCTTTCAATTATTTTGTTTTTGATGCAAGAAAAGGGGGGAAGAAATGTATTGCAAAATTATGACATCTACTCTATATGCCAGAATGTAAATTGATTATGCTAAAATCACCCATTGTGAAATCAACCTCGATAAAATCACCCATGACAAAATAACCCTCGATAAATTCAACCATGCTAAAATCACCTTAGACAAAAATCACCTTTAAGAAAATCACCGTCAATAAAATCACGCTCAACAAAACCACCCACGATAAAATCACCCACGATAAAATCACCTACGATAAAATTACCTATAATAAAATCATCCTCGATAAAATCATCCACGATAAAATCACCGTCGAGAGAATCACCCATGATAAAATCACCGTTGATAAAATCATCCACGATAAAATCAGCCCCGCTAAAATAACATACAATAAAATCACCCATGATAAAATCATCCACAATAAAATCACCCACGAAAAAATTACCAACACTAAAATTACCCACGATAAAATCATCCATAATAAAATCACACTTGATAAAATCACCCACGATAAAATTAACCACGATAAAATCAACCTTGATAAAATAACACTGGATAAATTCACCCACAATAAAATCATACTCGATAGAATCACCCTCGATGTAATTACCCAAGGTAAAATCACTCGCAATAAAATCACTCTCAATAGAATCCACCCACGATAAAATCACCCTTAATGATAAAACAACCCATGATAAAATCACCCACGATAAAACACCCATGATAAAATCACACTCAATAAAATCACCCATGATAAAATCACCCTCGATAAAATAACCCACATTAAAACCACCCACGATAAAATCACCCTAAATAAAATAAACCAAGATAAAATCACCCTCGATAAAATCACTAACGATAAAATCACCCACTATAAAATTATCCATGGTAAAATCAATATTGATAAAATCACCAATAATAAAATTACCTACAATGAAATCACCCTCAATAAAATCACCAATAATAAAATCACCCACGATAAAATCACGCACAATAAAATCACCCTTAATAGAATCACCCTCAATAAAATCAGCCATGAATAAATCACCCTTGACAAAATCACCCATGTTAAAATCACTGTCGATAAAATTACTCACGCTAAAATCACCCATGATAAAATCACCTATGATAAAATCACCCTCGATAAAATCACCCATGGTAAAATCAACCTCGATAAAATCACCCACGATAAAATAACCCTCGATAGAATCACCTACGATAAAATCACCCCCTATAAAATTACCCACGATAAAATCACCCTCGATAAAATTACCAATAATAAAATTACGCACGATAAAATCACCGTCGAAAAAATCACCCATGATAAAATCATCAATGATATAATCAACCAAGATAAAATCACCCTCGTTAAAATCACCTACTTTAAAATTACCCACAATAAAATCACCCTACATAAAATCACCAATAATAAAATAACCCACGATAAAATCTCCCAAAATATAATCATACATGATAAAATCAACCATGATAAAATCACCCTCGATAAAATCACTCATGGTAAAATCACCCTCGATAAAATCATCCACGATAAAATCACCTACTATAAAATTACCCACAGTAAAATCACCTACTATAAAATAACCCACACTAAAATCACCATACATAAAATCACCAATAATAAAATAACCCACGCTAAAATCACCCAAGATAAAATCACCCTCGATAAAATCATCCACAATAAAAACACCCAACATAAAATCATCCTCGATAAAATCACCCGTGATAAAATCACGCACGATAAAATCACCGACATTAAAATCACCCACAATAAAATCACCCATGATAAAATCAACCACGATAAAATCAACCTCGATAAAATCACCCATAGTGAAATCACCCACGATAAAATCACAATCGATAAAATCACCCACGATAAAATCACCAACGATAAAATCACCAACGATAAAATCAGCCATGATAAAATCTCCCATGATATAATCACCCATGATAAAATCACCTATGATAAAATCACAATCGATAAAATGATCCATGATAACATCACCCACTATAAAATAACCCACACTAAAATCTCCAACGATAAAATCACCCATGAGAAAATCAACCAAGATAAAATCACCAACGATAAAATCACCATCACAAAAATCACCCACGATAAAATCACCCCAGATAAAATCATAGGTTATAAAATTACCCTCGATAAAATCACCCAAGATAAAATTACCCGAGGTAAAATCACTGATGATAAAATTACCCTAGAATAAATCACCTTTGACAAAATCACCCACGATAAAATAACCCTCAATAAGATCACCCACACTAAAATAACGCATGATAAACCACAATAAAATCACCCACGATAAAATCACACTCGATAAAATCACCCATGATAAATCACCCTCGATAAAATTACCCACGATAAAATCACTCACTATAAAATAACCCACACTAAAATCACCTACGATATAATAACTCATGATAAAATCACAAATGATAAAATCACCCATGATAAAATCACCCATGATAAATTAACCCACACTAAAATCACCCACGATAAAATCACCCATGATTAAATCACATATAATAAAATTACACACAATACAAACACCCACGATAAAATCATCGCCACTAAAATCACCCACGATAAAATCACCCATGATAAAATAACTCTTAATAAAATCACCCTCCATAAAATCACCCATGATAAAATAACCCTCGATAAAATCTTCCGCTATAAAATTACCTACAATAAAATCACCCACGATAAAATCACACTTGATAGAATCAACCTCGATAAAATCACCCACGATAAAATCACACTTGATAGAATCAACCTACACTAAAATGACCAATGATAAAATCACAGTTGATAAAATCACGCACGATAAAATCACCCACGATAAAATCAGCCTCGATAAAATCACCCATGATAAAATCAACCTCGATAAACTTACCCACGATAAAATCACCCTCGATAAAATCACCAAGAATAAAATCACCTACGATAAAATCACCCACGATAAAATCACCCTTGATTAAATCACCCACGATAAAATAACCTACGATATCATCACCCACTATAAAATCACCCATGATAAAATCACCCTTCAAAACATCACCCACGATAAAATTACACATGGTAAAATCAACCTCAATAAAATCACCCACGATAAAATAACCCTTGATAAAGTACCCCACGATAAAATCACCCGCTATAAAATTATATACAATAAAATCACCCACGATAAAATCACACTCGATAGAACCACCCACGATAAAATCTCCCAAGGTAAAATCACCCACGTTAACATCACTCTCAATAGAATCACCCACGATAAAATCACCCATGATAAAATCACCCACGATAAAATAACACTCGATAAAATCACCCATGATAAAATCACCCTCAATAAAATCAACCATGATAAAATCACCCACTATAAAATAACCCACACTAAAATCACCTACGATATAATCACCCATGATAAAATCACACTCGATAAAATCAGCCACGATAACATGGACTATAAAATAACCCACACTAAAATCTCCCACGATAAAATCACGGATGCGAAAATCACCCAAGATAATATAACGCACGATAAAATCACCCTCACTAAAATCACCCACGATAAAATCACCCTCAATAGAATCACCCACGATAAAATTACCCACGATAAAATCAGCCCTGATAAAATCATGCACGATAAAATAACCCACAATAGAATCACCCTCAATAAACTCACCCATTATAACGTCAACCTCGATAAAATCACCCACAATAAAATCACCAATCGTAAAATCAACCTCGATAAAATCACCAACGATAAAATCAATTACTATAAAATTACACACAATAAAATTACCCTAGATAAAATCTCCAACAATAAAATAACCCACAATAAAGCCACCAATAATAAAATAACCCACAATAAAATCAGCCTCGATAAAATCACCAATAATAAAATCGCCCACAATAAAATCAGCCTTGATAAAATCATCCACGATAAAATCACCCACGATAAAATCACCCTCAATAAAATCACCCATGATAAAATAACCCATATTAAAATCACATATGATATAATCACCCATGATAAAATCAAACTCGATTAAATCAGCAGTGACAAAATCCCCATCATAAAATCACACACGATAAAATCTTACTCGATAAAATCACTCATGATAAAATCTCACTCTATAAAATAACCCACGATAAAATCACCAACTAGTATATAAACCACACTAAAATCACCTACGATATAATCACCCATGAGAAAATCATGCACGATAAAATCACGCACGATAAAATCATCATCACTAAAATCACCCTCGATAAAATCACCCATGATAAAATCACCGTCACTAAAATCACCCACATAAAATCACCCTTGATAAAATCACCCACTATAAAATCACCCAGAATAAAATCACCCACGATAAAATCAACTACTATAAAATTACCCACGATAAAATCACCCTCGATAAAATCACCAATAATAAAATTACCCATGACAAAATCACCAATAATAAAATCATCCACGATAAAATCACTCTCAATAGAATCACCCACGATAAAATAAACCACGATAAATTCACACTAGATAAAATAACCCACGATAAAATCACTCTCGATAAAATTAGCAATAATAAAATCGCCACGATAAAATCACCCGCGATAAAATCATTTATGATAAAATAACCCAAGATAAAATCACCTTGGATAAAATCACCCATGATAAAATCATGCATGGTAAAATCATGCACGACAAAATCAACGACACTTAAATCACCGACAATAAAATCACCCATGATAAAATTAAGAACAATAAAATCACCCTCGATTAAGTTAGCCATGGTAAAATCAACCTCGATAAAATCACCCACGATAAAATCACCCTTGGTGAAACCAACCTCAATAAAATCACCCACGATAAAATACCCTACTATTAAATTACCCACGATAAAATCACCAATAATAAAATTACCCACGATAAAATCACCCTCGATAAGATCACAAATAAAAAAATCACCTTCGAAAAAATCACCAATAATAAAATTACCCACGACAAAATTACCAATAATATAATCATCCACGATAAAATCACTCTCAATAGAATCACCCAAGATAAAATCACCCAGGATAAAATCACACTAGATAAAATAACCCATGATAAAATCACTAACTATTAAATAACCAACAATAAAATCACCCATGATAAAATTATGCACGATAAACTCACCCATTGTAACGTCAACCTCGATAAAATCACCCACGATAAAATCGCCCTCGATAAAATCACCAATGGTAAAATCAACCTCAATAAAATCACCCACGATAAAATCAATTACTATAAAATTATCCACAATAAAATCATCCTAGATAAAATCACCAACAATAAAATAACCCACGGTAAAACAACTAATAATAAAATAACCCACGATAACATCACCCTTTATAAAATCACCAATAATAATCGCCCACAATAAAATCAGCCTCGATAAAATCACCCACGATAAAATCACCCTCAATAAAATCACCCATGATAAAATCACGCAGGATAAAAGCACCGATGATAAATTCAACCACAATAAAATCACAGACACTAAAATCATCCACAATAAAAGCACCCATGATAAATTCAACCACGATAAAATCACCCTCGATAAAATCACACATGGTAAAATCAACCTCGATAAAATGACCCACGATAAAATCACCCTCAATAAAATCACCCATGGTAAAATCAACCTCAATAAAATCACCCACGATAAAATAACCGTTGATAAAATCACCTACGATAAAATCACCCACTATAAAATTACCCACGATAAAAT
The DNA here is from genome assembly GCA_016859785.1 of Macrotyloma uniflorum. Lineage (NCBI taxonomy): Eukaryota > Viridiplantae > Streptophyta > Magnoliopsida > Fabales > Fabaceae > Macrotyloma > Macrotyloma uniflorum. Next base: position 109,852 of record BDMB01000138.1, read on the forward strand.
CACCCTTGTTAAAATTACCAATAATAAAATTACGCACGATAAAATCACTCTCGATAAAATCACCCATGATAAAATCACCAATGATAAAATCAACAAAGATAAAATCACCCTCGATAAAACCACCTATGGTAAAATCAACCTCGATAAAAGCACCCACGACAAAATCACCTACTTTAAAATTACCCACAATAAAATCACCCTACATAAAATCACCAATAATAAAATAACCCACGATAAAATCTACACAATAAAATCACTCATGATAAATCAACCACGATAAAATCACTCTCGATAAAATCACCCATGGTAAAATCAACCTCTATAAATCATCCATGATAAAATCACCTACTATAAAATTACCCACAATAAAATCACCCCACATAAAATCACCAATAATAAAATAACCCACGATAAAATCACCCACGATAAAATCAGCCGCGATAAAATCATCCACGATAAAAACACCCAACATGAAATCACACTCGATAAAATCACACTCGATAAAATCACCCACGATAACATCACCCACTAAAAAATAACCCACACTAAAATCTCCCACGATAAAATCACGCATGAGAAAATCACCCAAGATAAAATAACGCACGATAAAATCACCCACGATAAAATCACCCATGATAAAATCACCCATGATAAAATCACCCACGATAAAATCACCAACGATAAAATCACCAACGATAAAATCAGTCATGATAAAATCACCCACGATATAATCACCCATGATAAAATCACCTATGATAAAATCACACTCGATAAAATCACCCATGATAACATCACCCACTATAAAATAACCCACACTAAAATCTCCAACGATAAAATCACCCATGAGAAAATCACGCAAGATAAAATCACAAACGATAAAATCAGGATCACAAAAATCACCCACGATAAAATAACCCATGATAAAATCAGCCAAGATAAAATCATAGGTATAAAATTACCCTCGATAACATCACCCACGATAAAATCACCCTAAATAAAATCACCCACGATAAAATCACACTCGATAAAATCACCCATGATAAATCACCCTCGATAAAATTACCCACGATAAAATCACTCACTATAAAATAACCCACACTAAAATCACCTAGGATATAATAACTCATGATAAAATCACAAATGATAAAATCACCCATGATAAAATCACCCACGATAAAATCGCCCATGATTAAATCACGTACGATAAAATCACGCACAATACAAACACCCACGATAAAATCATCGCCACTAAAATCTCCCACGATAAAATCACTCTTAATAAAATCACCTTCGATAAAATCACACTTGATAGAATCACCCACGATAAAATTACCCATGGTAAAATCACCCACGATAAAATCACCCGCGATAAAATAACCCTCGATAGAATCACCTGCGATAAAATCTTCCGCTATAAAATTACCTACAATAAAATCATCCACGATAAAATAACACTTGATAGAATCACCCACGATAAAATTACCCAAGGTAAAATCACCCACGATAAAATCACTCTCAATAGAATCACCCACCATAAAATTACGCCTAATAGAATCACGCATGACAAAATCACCCACTTGATAAAATCACCCACGATAAAATCTCCCATGATAAAATCACCCACGATAAAATAACACTCGATAAAATCACCCATGATAAAATCACCCTCAATAAAATTACCCATGATAAAGTCACCCACTATAAAATAACCCACACTAAAATCACCTACAATATAATAAGCCATGATAAAATCACACTCGATAAAATCACCCACGATAACATCACCCACTAAAAAATAACCCACTAAAAAATAACCCACACTAAAATCTCCCACGATAAAATCACGCATGAGAAAATCACCCAAGATAAAATAACGCACAATAAAATCACCCACGATAAAATCACCCATGATAAAATCACCCATGATAAAATCACCCACGATAAAATCACCAACGATAAAATCACCAACGATAAAATCAGTCATGATAAAATCACCCACGATATAATCACCCATGATAAAATCACCTATGATAAAATCACACTCGATAAAATCACCCATGATAACATCACCCACTATAAAATAACCCACACTAAAATCTCTAACGATAAAATCACCCATGAGAAAATCACCCATGTTAAAATCACTGTCGATAAAATTACTCACGCTAAAATCACCCATGAGAAAATCACCTATGATAAAATCACCCTCGATAAAATCACCCATGGTAAAATCAACCTCGATAAAATCACCCGCGATAAAATAACCCTCGATAGAATCACCTGCGATAAAATCTTCCGCTATAAAATTACCTACAATAAAATCACCCACGATAAAATAACACTTGATAGAATCACCCACGATAAAATTACCCAAGGTAAAATCACCCACGATAAAATCACTCTCAATAGAATCACCCACCATAAAATTACGCCTAATAGAATCACGCATGACAAAATCACCCACTATAAAATCACCCATGATAAAATCACCCTCGATAAAATTTCCCACGATAAAGCACTCATTATAAAATAACCTACACTAAAATGACCAATGATAAAATCACACATGATAAAATCACCCACGATAAAATCACCCATGATAAAATCACCCACGATAAAATCAGCCTCGATAAAATCACACTTGATAAAATCACCCACGATAAAAGCAGCCATGATAAAATCACCCACGATAACATGGGTCATTATAAAATCACACACAATAAAACACGCTTGATAAAATCACACTTAATAAAATCACCGAAATTAAAATTACGTACGATAAAGTCACCCTCGAATAAATCACCGACAATAAAGTCACGTACGGTAAAATCACCCACCATAAAATCACCCTCGATAAAATCGCCCACTATGATATTACCCATGATAAAATCACCCACGATAAAATCACACTTGGTAAAATCAACCTCGATAAAATCACCCACGATAAAATAACCCTTGATAAAATCACCCACGATAAAATCTCCCATGATAAAATCACCCACGATAAAATAACACTCGATAAAATCACCCATGATAAAATCACCCTCAATAAAATTACCCATGATAAAGTCACCCACTATAAAATAACCCACACTAAAATCACCTACAATATAATAAGCCATGATAAAATCACACTCAATAAAATCACACTCGATAAAATCACCCACGATAACATCACCCACTAAAAAATAACCCACACTAAAATCTCCCAAGATAAAATCACGCATGAGAAAATCACCCAAGATAAAATAACGCACGATAAAATCACCCACGATAAAATCACCAACGATAAAATCACCACCGATAAAATCAGTCATGATAAAATCACCCATGATATAATCACCCTTGATAAAATGACCTATGATAAAATCACACTCGATAAAATCACCCATGATAACATCACCCACTATAAAATAACCCACACTAAAATCTCCAACGATAAAATCACGCATGAGAAAATCACCCAAGATAAAATAACGCACGATAAAATCACCCACGATAAAATCACCCATGATAAAATCACCCATGATAAAATCACCCACGATAAAATCACACTCGATAAAATCACCCATGATAAAATCACACTCGATAAAATCACACTCGATAAAATAACACTCGATAAAATCACCCACGATGAAATCACACTTGATAAAATCACCCATAATAAAATCACCTACAATAAAATCACACTCGATAAAATTAGCCTTGATAAAATCACCCACTATAAAATAACCCACACTAAAATCACCTACGATATAATAACTCATGACAAAGTCACCCATCATAAAATCACCCACGATAAAATCACCCATGATAAAATATCCCACACTAAAAACACCCACAATAAAATCACCGATGATTAAATAACGTACGATGAAATTACACACAATAAAAACACCAACGATAAATTTGTCGTCACTAACATCACCCACGATAAAATAACCCTCGATAAAATCACCCACGATAAAATCATCCGCTATATAATTACCCACATTAAAATCACCCACGTTAAAATCACACTTGATAAAATCACCCGCGATAAAATCACCCTCCATAAAATCACCCTCGATAAAATCACCGACAATAAAATCACCTACAGTAAAATCACCCACCATAAAATCACCCACCATAAAATCACCCAAGGTAAAATAACCCACGATAAAATCACTATCAATAGAATCACCCACGATAAAAGCACCCTCAATAGAATCACCCACGATAAAATCACCCATGATAAAATCACCCACGATAAAATCACCCATGATAAAATCACCAATGATAAAATCAACCACCATAAAATCACACTTGATAGAATCACCCACGATAAAATTACTCGAGGTAAACTCACCCACGATAAAATCAATCTCAATAAAATCACCCACGATAAAATAACACTTGATAGAATAACCCACGATAAAATTACCCAAGGTAAAATCACCCACAATAAAATCACTCTCAATAGAATCACCGACGATAAAATCACTCTCAATAGAATCACCCATGACAAAATCACCCATAATAAAATCACCCACTATAAATAACCCATGATAAAATCAGCCACGATAAAATCACAAATGATAAAATAACCCACACTAAAATCAGCCACGATAAAATCACCCATGATTAAATAACGTACGATGAAATCACACACAGTAAAAACACCCACGATAAAATCATCGTCACTAAAATAATCCACGATAAAATAATCCATGATAAAATCACCCTCGAGAAAATGACCTATAATAAAATTATCCACGATAAAATCACCCACGATAAAATAACCCTCGATAAAATCACCCACGATAAAATCATCCGCTATAAAATTACCCACAATCAAATCAGCCACGATAAAATCACACTTGATAGAATCACCCATGATAAAATTACCCAAGGCAAAATCACCCACGATAAAATCAACCACGATTAAGTCACCCATGATAAAATCACCCACGATAAAAGAACCCATTATAAAACAATCTACACTAAAATCACCAATCATAAAATCACACTTGATAAAATCACCCACTATAAAATCACCCATGATAAAATCACCAACGATAAAATCAGCCACCATAAAATCACCCTCGATAAAATTACCAAGAATAAAATTACCTACGATAAAATCACCCACGATACAATCACCCTCTATAAAATTAGCCGTGATAAAATCACCCACGATAACATCACTCATTATAAAATCACACACAATAAAAACACCCTTGATAAAATCACACTCAATAATATCACCGAAAGTAAAATTACGCACGATAAAGTCACCCTCGATAAAATCACCGACAATAAATTCACCTATGGTAAAATCACCTTTGACAAAATCAACCATGATAAAATCACCCATGATAAAATCACCCATAAAAAAATCACCCATGAAAAAATCACCCACGATAAAATCACTCTCGATAAAATTACCCATGATAAAATCACCCTCTATAAAATCACCCACGATAAAATCACACACTATAAAATCACCCATGATAAAATCACCCTTCAAAAAATCACCCACGATAAAATCACCCATGGTAAAATCAACTTTGATAAAATCACCCACGATAAAATAACCCTTGATAAAGTAGCACACGATAAAAGCACCCACGATAATATCACCCACGATCAAATCACACTTGATAAAATCACCCATGATAAAATCACCCTCGATAAAATTACCCGCGATAAAAGCACCCATTATAAAATAACCTTCACTAAAATCACCAATGATAAAATCAAACTTGATAAAATCACCCAAGATAAAATCACCCACGATACAATCACCCTCGATAAAATCAACCATGATAAAATCACCCACGATAACATCACTCATTATAAAATCACACATAATAAAAACACCCTTGATAAAATCACCAAAATTAAAATTACCCATGATAAAGTCACCCTTGATAAAATCATCAACAATAATATCACCTACGGTAAAATCACCCATGATAAAATCACCCTTGATAAAATCAACCACGATAAAATCACCCATGAAAAAATCACCCACGATAAAATCACCCTAGATAAAATCACCCATGATAAAATCAAGAATCTATAAAATCACCCACGATAAAATTACCGACTATAAAATCACCCTTCAAAAAATCACCCACGCTAAAATCACACATGGTAAAATCAACCTCGATAAAATAACCCACGATAAAATCAACCGCTATAAAATTTCTTACAATAAAATCACCCTCGATAAAATCACCCCTGATAAAATCACCCACGATAACATCACTCATTATAAAATCACACACAATAAAGACACCCTTTATAAAATCACACTCAATAAAATCACCGAAAGTAAAATTACCCACGATAAAGTTACCCTCGATAAAATCACCAACAGTAAAATCACCTACAGTAAAATCACACTCGATAAAATCACCCTTGATAAAATCACCCATGATAAAATCACCCATGATAAAATCACCAAAGAAAAAATCACCCACGGTAAAATGACCCTCGATAAAATCAGCCATGATAAAATCACCCACGATAAAATCACCCACTATAAAATTACCCACGATAAAATCACCTGCAATAAAATTTCTTACAATAAAATCACCCACGCTAAAATCACACTCGATAGAATCACCCACGATAAAATCACCCAAGCTAAAATCACCTACGAAAAAATCACTCTCTATAAAATCACCCACGATAAAATCACCCTCAATAGAATCACCCCCGCTAAAATCACCCATGATAAAATCAGCTACAATAAAATCACACTCAATAAAATCACCCATGATAAAATCACCCTCGTTAAAATTACCCATGATAAAATCACCCACTATAAAATAACCCGCACTAAAATTACTTATAATAAAATTACCCACGATAAAATCACACTCGATAGAATCACCCACAATAAATTACCCAAGCTAAAATCACATACAATAAAATCACTCTCAATAGAATCACCGACGATAAAATCACCCTTAATAGAATCACCCACCATAAAATCACGCATGATAAAATCACCCTCGAGAAAATCACCTATTGTAAAATTATCCACGATAAAATTACCCACGATAAAATAACAATCGATAAAATCACCCCCGATAAAATCGTTCGCTATAAAATTACCTTCAATAAAATCACCCACGATAAAATTTCCCAAGGTAAAATCTCCCACGATAAAATCACTCTCAATAGAATCACCCACGATAAAATCACTCTCAATAGAATCACCCACGATAAAATAACACTTGATAGAATCACCCACGATAAAATTACCCAAGGTAAAATCACGCACGATAAAATCACTCTCAATAGAATCACCGACAATAAATTCACTCTCAATAGAATAACCCACGATAAAATCACCCATGATAAAATCACCCGCGATAAAATCACACTCCATAAAATCACCTTAAATAAAATCACCGATGATAAAATCACCTTAAATAAAATCACCGACAATAAAATCACCTACGGTAAAATCACCCACCATAAAATCACCCTTGATAAAATCACCCACGATAAAATTACCCACGATAAAATAACAATCGATAAAATCACCCCCGATAAAATCGTTCGGTATAAAATTACCTTCAATAAAATCACCCACGAAAAAATCACACTTGATAGAATCACCCACGATAAAATTTCCCAAGATAAAATCACCCACGATAAAATCACTCTCAATAGAATCAACCTCGATAAAATCACCCACATAAAACCACCCATGATAAAATCATTCTTAATAAAGTTACCCATGATAAAATCACCCACGATAAGGTCACACTCAATAAAATCACCCATGATAAAATCACTCTCAAGAAAATTACCCACGATAAAAGCACCCTAAATATAATAACCCTCGATAAAATGACCCATGATAAAATGACCCACGATAAAATCAACCATTTGGAAGTCACCCACGATAAAATAACCCTCGATAAAATCACCCACGATGAAACAACCTCAATAGAATCACATATGATAAAATCACCCACGATAAAATCACACTTGGTAAAATCACCCACGATAAAATAACTCTCAATAGAATCACCCACGATAAAATCACCCATGATAAATTCACCCACGATAAAAATCACCCATGATAAAATCACTCACGATAAAATCACACTCGATAAAATCACCCATGATAAAGTCACCCTCGCTAAAATTACCCACGATAAAAGCACCCATTACAAAATAACCTACACTAATATTTCCACTGATAAAATCACACTTGATAAAATCACCCTCGCTAAAATTACCCACGATAAAAGCACCCATTACAAAATAACTTACACTAAAATCACCAATGATAAAACCACACTTGATAAAATCACCCACGATAAAGTCACCCTCGCTAAAATTACCCACGATAAAAGTACCCATTATAAAATAACCTACACTAAAATCACCCACGATAAAATCACCCTCAATAGAATCACCCAGAATAAAATCACCCATGTTAAAATCACACTTGATAGAATCACCCACGATAAAATTACCCAAGGTAAAATCACCCACGATAAAATCACTCTCAATAGAATTACCCAAGATAAAATCATCCTCAATAGAATCACCCACGATAAAATCACTCACGATAAAATCACTCTCGATAAAATCACTCAAGATAAAATCACCCTCGATAAAATTACCCACGATAAAAGCACCCATTATAAAATAACCTACGCTAAAATCACCAATGATAAAATCACACTTGATAAAATCACCCACGATAAAATCACCCATGATAAAATCACCAACGATAAAATCAGCCACGATAAAATCACCCTCGATAAAATCACCCTCGATAAAATAACCAACAATAAAATTACCTACGATAAAATCACCCACGATACAATCACCCTCGATATAATCAGCCATGATAAAATCACCCACGATAACATCACTCATTATAAAATCACACACAATAAAAACACCCTTGATAAAATCACACTCAATAAAATCACCGAAATTAAATTACCCACGATAAACTCACCCTCGATAAAATCACCAACAATAAAATCACCTACGGTAAAATCACCCATGATAAAGTCACCCTCGATAAAGTCACCCTTGATAAAGTCACCCTCGATAAAGTCTCCCACGATAAAGTCACCCTCAATAAAGTCACCGACAATAAAATCAGCTACGGTAAAATCACCCACGATAAAATCACCCTTGATAAAATCACCCATGAGAAAATCATCCATGAAAAAATTACCCATGATAAAATCACCCTCGATAAAATCACCAACGATAAAATCACCCTTCAAAAAATCACCCACAATAAAATCACACATGGTAAAATCAACCTCGATAAAATCACACACGATAAAATAACCCTTGATAAAGTACCCCACGATAAAATCACCCGCTATAAAATTACATACACTGAAATCACCCACGATAAAATCACATTTGATAGAATCACCCACAATAAAATCACCCAGGTAAAATCACCCACGATAAAATCACTCTCAATAGAATCACCCACGATAAAATCACCCTCAATAGAATCACCGACGATAAAATCACCCACTATAAAATCACGAATGATAAAATCACCCATGATAAAATCACACACGATAAAATAACCCTCGATAAAATTACCCATGATAAAATCACCCACTATAAAATAACCCACACTAAAGTCACCTACAATATAATCACCCATGATAAAATCACACTCGACAAAATCACCCACGATAACATCACCCACTATAAAATAACCTTACTAAAATCTCCCACGCATGAAAAACTCAACCAAGAAAGAATAACGCACGATAAAATCACCCACAATAAAATCATCATCACGAAAATCACCCACGATAAAATCACCCATGATAAAATCACTCTTAATAAAATCACCCTCGATAAAATAACCTATGGTAAAATTATCCACGATAAAATCACCCACGGTAAAATAACCCTCGATAAAATCACCCACGATAAAATCATCCGCTAGAAAGTCATGCATAAGAAAATCATCCACGATAAAATCGCACTTGATAGAATTATCTACGAAAAAATTACCCAAGGTAAAATCACCAACGATAAAATCACCCTCGATAAAATCACCCTTGATAAAGTACCCCACGATAAAATAACCCGCTATAAAATTACTTACAATAAAATCACCCACGATATAATCACACTTGATAGAATCACCCACGATAAAATCATTCTCAATAGAATCACCCACGATAAAATCACCGTCAATAGAATACCGCACAATAAAATCACCCACGATAAAATAACACTTCATAGAATCACGCACGATAAAATTACCCAAGGTAAAATCACCCACGATAAAATTACTCTCAATAGAATCACCGACGATAAAATCACTCTCGATAGAATCACTCACGACAAAATCACACATAAGAAATTCACCCACGATAAAATCACCCATGATAAAATCACCCATGATAAAATTACACTCGACAAAATCACCCACGATATAATCACCCTCGATAAAATTACCCACGATAAAAGCAAGAATTATAAAATAACCTACACTAAAATCACAAATGATAAAATCACACTTGATAAAATCACCCACGATAAAATCACCCTCGCTAAAATTACCCACGATAAAAGCACCCCTTATAAAATAACCTACACTAAAATCAGCCACGATAAAATCACCCTCAATAGAATCACCCACAATAAAATCACCCATGTTAAAATCACACTTTATAGAATCACCCACGATAAAATCACTCTCAATAGAATCACCCACGATAAAATCATCCTCAATAGAATCACCCACGATAAAATCACTCACGATAAAATCACCCATGATAAAATCACCCATGATAAAATCACCCACGATATAATCACCCACGATAAAATCACACTCGATAAAATCACCCATGATATAATCACCCTCGATAAAATTACCAACGATAAAAGCACCCATTATAAAATAACCTACACTAAAATCACCAATGATAAAATCACACTTGATAAAATCACCCACGATAAAATCACCCATGATAAAATCACCAACGATAAAATCAGCCACGATAAAATCACCCTCAATAAAATCACCAAGAATAAAATTACGTACGATAAAATCACCCACGATACAATCACCCACGATAAAATCAGCCATGATAAAATCACCCACGATAACAGCACTCATTATAAAATCACACACAATAAAATCACCGAAAGTAAAATTACCCACAATGAAGTCACCCTCTATAAAATCACCAACAATAAAATCACCTACGGTAAAATCACCCACGATAAAGTCACCCTCGATAAAGTCACCCTCGATAAAGTCACCCTCGATAAAGTCACCCTCGATAAAATCACCCTCGATAAAGTCACCCTCGATAAAATCACCCTCGATAAAGTCTCCCACGATAAAGTCACCCTCGATAATGTCACCGACAATAAAATCACCCACGATAAAATCACCCTAAATAAAATAACCGATGAGAAAATCATCCATGAAAAAATTACCCATGATAAAATCGCCCACGATAAAATCACCCACAATAAAATCACACATTGTAAAATCAACCTCGATAAAATCACACATGATAAAATAACCCTTGATAAAGTACCCCACGATAAAATCACCCGCTATAAAATTACATACAATAAAATCACATTCGATAGAATCACCCACAATAAAATCACCCCAGGTAAAATCACCCACGATACAATCACTCTCAATAGAATCACCCACGATAAAATCTCCCTCAATAGAATCACCCATGATAAAATCACCCATGATAAAATCACCCAGGATAAAATCAGACACTCGTCTAAATCACCCACGATAACATCACCCACTATAAAATAACCTTACTAAAATCTCCCACGATAAAGTCACGCATGAAAAAATCAACCAAGACAAAATAACGCACGATAAAATCACCAACGATAAAATCACCATCACGAAAATCACCCACATAAAATCACCCATGATAAAACCAGCCAAGATAAACTCTAACACGATAAAATCACCCCCTATAAAATTACCCACAATAAAATCAGTCACAATAAAATCACCCAAGGTAAAATCACTCACGATAAAATCACTCAAGGTAAAATCACCCACGATAAAATCACCCTCAATAGAATCACCCACGCTAAATTCATGCACGATAAAATCACCAACAATAAAATCACACTCGATAAAATATCCCGTGATAAAATCACCCTCGATAAAATTACCCATGATAAAATCACCCCCTATAAAATAACCCACACTAAAATCACCTACGATATAATAACTCATGATAAAGTCACTCATGATAAAATCACCCACGATATAATCACCCATAATATAATAACCCACACTAAAATCGCGAATGATAAAATCACCCACGATTAAATCACACATGATAAAAACACCCACAATAAAATCATCGTCACTAAAATCACCTACGATAAAATCACCCATGATAAAATCGCTCTTAATAAAATCACCCTCGATAATATAACCTATCGTAAAATTATCCACGATAAAATCACCCACGGTAAAATAACCCTCCATAAAATCACCCATGATAAAATCATCCGCTAGAATGTCACGCATAAGAAAATCACCCATGATAAAATCACACTTGATAGAATTATCCACGAAAAAATTACCCAAGGTAAAATCACCCACGATAAAATCATTCTGAATAGAATCACCCACGATAAAAGCACTCATTATAAAATAACCTACACTAAAATCACCAATGATAAAATCACACTTGATAAAATCACCCGCGATAAAATCACCCATGATAAAATCACCAACGATAAAATCAGACACGATAAAATCTCCCATGATAAAATCAACCTTGATAAAATTACTCACGATAAAATCACTCTCGATAAAATCACCAAGAAGAAAATCGCCTACGATAAAATCACCAACGATAAAATCACCCTCAATAAAATCACCCTTGATAAAGTACCCCACGATAAAATAACCTGCTATAAAATTACTTACAATAAAATCACCCATAATAAATTCACCCACGATAAAATAACCCATGATAAAATCAGCGACGATAAAATTATACTCGATAAAATCACCCACGATAAAATCACCCTCGATAAAATTACCCTTGATAAAAGCAAGCATTATAAAATAACCTACACTAAAATCACCAATGATAAAATAACACTTGATAAAATCACCCACGGTAAAATCACCCTCGCTAAAATTACCCACGATAAAAGCAACCGTTATAAAATAACCTACACTAAAATCACCAATGAGAAAATCACACTTGATAAAATCACCCATGATAAATAACCCATGATAAAATCACCCACGATAAAATCAGCCTCGATAAAATCAACCTCGATAAAATTACCCACGATAAAATCTCCTTCAATAAAATCACCAAGAATAAAATCACCAACGATAAATTCACCCATGATAAAATCACCCTCGATAAAATCAGCTATGATAAAATCACCCACCATAACATCACTCATTATAAAATCACACACAATAAAAACACCCTTGATAAAATCACACTCAATATAATCACCGAAATTAAAATTACCCACGATAAAGTCACACTCGATAAAATCACCGACAAGAGAATCACCTACGGTAAAATCACCCATAATAAAATCACCCTCTATAAAATAACCCACGATAAAATCACCCACTATAAAATCACCCATGATAAAATCACTCTTCAAAAAATCACCCACCATAAAATCACCAAGAATAAAATCACCCATGATAAAACCACCCTCGATAAAATCACCCATGATAAAATCACCCACGATAACATCACTCATTATAAAATCAATCACAATAAAAACACGCTTGATAAAATCACACTCAATAAAATCACTGAAAGTAAATTTACCCATGATAAAGTAACCCTTGATAAAATCACCGAAACTAAAATCACCTACGGTAAAATCACGCTTGATAAAATCACCCAAGATAAAATCACCCATGATAAAATGACCCAAGAAAATTTCACCCACGATAAAATCACCCTTGATAAAATCACCATCTATAAAATCACCCTCTATAAAATCACCCACGATAAAATCACCCACTATAAAATCACCCACGATAAAATCACCCTTCAAAAAATCACCCACGATAAAATCACTCACGATAAAATCACACTCAATAAAATCACCCATGATAAAATCACCCACGATAAAATTACCCATGATAAAATAACTCTCTAAAATCACCCATGATAATATCACACTCGATAGAATCACCCACGATAAAATCACCCAAGCTAAAATCACCTACGAGAAAATCACTCTCAATAGAATCACCCACGATAAAATCACCCATCATAAAATCACCCATGATAAAATCACCCACGATAAAATCACACTCGATAAAATCACCTATGATAAAATCACCGTCGATAAAATTACCAATGATAAAATCACCGACTATAAAAAATCCTACACTAGAAGCACCGACAATATAATCACCCATAATAAAATCACCCACGATAAAATCACTCTCGATAAAATCACTCTCAATAAAATCACTCTCGATAAAATCACTCTCGATAAAATCACCTATGATAAAATCACCCTCGATAAAATTACAATTGATAAAATCGCCGACTATAAAATATCCTACTCTAGAAGCACCTACGATATAATCTCCCACGATAAAATAACGCATGAGAAAATCACCCAAGATAAAATAACGAACGGTAAAATCACCCACGACAAAATCACCCTCACTAAAACTACCCACGATAAAATCACCCATGATAAAACCAATCAAGATAAAATCAAACACGATAAAATCATCTGCTATAAAATTACCCACAATAAAATCAGCTACGATAAAATTACCTTCAATACAATCACACACGATAAAATCACCCAAGGTAAAATCACCCACAATAAAATCACCCTCAATAGAATCACCCACGATAAAATCACCCACGATAAAACCACACTCGATAAAATCACCCGTGATAACATCAACCTCGATAAAATTACCCATGATAAAATCACCCACTACAAAATAACCCACAGTAAAATCAGCTACGATATAATAACTTATGATAAGGTCACCCATGATAAAATCACCGACGATAAAATCACCCATGATAAAATAACCCACTCTAAAATCACCCAGGATAAAATCACCTATGATTAGATCACATACGATAAAATCACCCACGATAAAATCACCCATGATAAAATCACTCTTAATAAAATCACCCTCGAGAAAATCACCTATTGTAAAATTATCCACGATAAAATCACCCACCATAAAATAAAAATCGATAAAATCACCCCCGATAAAATCATTCGCTATAAAATTACCTTCAATAAAATCACTCACGATAAAATTACACTTGACAGAATCACCCACGATAAGATTTCCCAAGATAAAATCACCCACAATAAAATCACTCTCAATAGAATCACACTCAATAAAATCACCCACGATAAAACCACCCATGATAAAATCACTCTGAATAAAATCATCCATGATAAAATCACCCACGATAAAATCACACTCAATAAAATCACCCATGATAAAATCACCCTCGAGAAAATTACCCACGATAAAAGCAACCATTATAAAATAACCTACACTAAAATCACCAATGATAACATCACACTTGATAAAATCACCCACGATAAAATCACACTCGCTAAAATTACCCACGATAAAATCACCCATGATTAAATAACGTACGATGAAATCACCTATGAGAAAATCACTCTCGATAAAATCACCCACAATAAAATAACACTTGATAGAATCACCCACGATAAAATTACCCAAGGTAAAATCACCCACGATAAAATCACCCACGATAAAATTAACCATGATAAACTCACCCACGATAAAATCACACTCGATAAAACCAGCCATGATCAAATCAACCTCTATAAAATTACCCATGATAAAAGCACCCATTATAAAATAACCTACACTAAAATCGCCCACGATAAAATCAACCACGATAAAATCGCCCATGCTAAAATGACCCACGATAAAATCAACCATTTGAAAGTCACCCATGCTAAAATAACCCTCGATAAAATCACCCATGATAAGATCACCCACGGTAAAATCAACCACCATTAAATCATCCTCATAAAATCTCCTACGGTAATATCCACTTCGATAGAATTACCCACAATAATTTAACCCTCGATAAAATCACCCACGGTAAAATCACCCACTAAAAAATTACCCACAATAAAATAACCCACGATAAAATCCCTCTTGATAAAATAACCCACAATAAAATCGCTCATGGTAATATGATCCACAATGAAACAACCTCAATAGAATTACGCATGATAAAATCACCGTCGATAAAATCACACTTGGTAAAATCACCCACGATAAAATAACTCTCAATATAATCACCCACGATAAGATCACCCTCAATAGAATCAGCCACGATAAAATCACCCATGATAAAATCACCCTCAATAAAATCACCCACAATAAAATCACCCACTATAAAATTACCCTATGTAAAATCACCCACGATAAAATCACTCTCAATAGAATCACCCACGATAAAATCATCCTCAATAGAATCACCCACGATAAAATCACTCACGATAAAATCACCCTCGATTAAATCACCCATGATAAAATCACCCACGATAAAATCACCCTTGATAAAATCAGCCTCGAAAAAATTACCCACGATAAAAGCACCCATTATAAAAGAACTTACTCTAAAATCACCAATGATAAAATCACACTTGATAAAATCACCCACGATAAAATCACACTCGCTAAAATTACCCACGATAAAAGAACCCATTATAAAATAACCTACACTAAAATCACCAATGATAAAATGACACTTGATAAAATCACCCACGATAAAATCACCCTCGCTAAAATTAGCCACAATAAAAGCACCCATTATAAAATAACCTACACTAAAATCACCCAAGATAAAATCAACCTCAATAGAATCACCCACAATAAAATCACCCATTATAAAATCACACTTGATAAAATCACCTACGATAAAATTACCCAAGGTAAAATCACCCACGATAAAATCACTCTCTATAGAATCACCCACGATAAAATCATCCTCAATAGAATCACCCACAATAAAATCACCGACGATAAAATCACCTACGATTAAATCACCCATGATAAAATCACCCACGATAAAATTACCCACCATAAAATCACACTCGATAAAATCACCCATGATAAAATCACCCTCGATAAAATTACCCACGATAACAGCAACCATTATACAATAACCTACACTAAAATCACCAATGATAACATCACACTTGATAAAATCACCCACGATAAAATCATCCTCGCTAAAATTACCCACGATAAAATCACCTATGATTAAATAACTTACGATGAAATCACCTATGAGAAAATCACCCTCGATAAAATCACCCACAATAAAATCACCCACAATAAAATCACCCACGATAAAATAACACTTGATAGAATCACCCATGATAAAATTACCCAAGGTAAAATCACCCACGATAAAATCACCCACGATAAAATCAGCCATGATAAAATCACCCACGATAAAATCACACTCGATAAAATCACCCATGATAAAATCAACCTCTATAAAATTACCCATGATAAAAGCACCCATTATAAAATAACCTACACTAAAATCACAATTGATAAAATCACACTTGATAAAATCACCCACGATAAAATCACCCATGATAAAATTACCCACGATAAAATCCGCCTTGATAAAATTACCCGTGATAAAATCAACCTCGATAAAATTACCCAAGATAAAATCACCCTTGATAAATTCATCAAGAATAAAATCACCTACGAGAAAATCACCCACGATAAAATCACCCTCGATAAAATCAGCCATGATAAAATCACCCACGATAACATTAGTCATTATAAAATCACACACAATAAAACACCCTTGATAAAATCACACTCAATAAAATCACCAAAATTAAAATTACCAATGGTAAAGTCGCCCTCGATAAAATCACCGACAATAAAATCACCTATGGTAAAATCACCCATGATAAAATCACCCTTGATTAAATGACCCATGATAAAATCACACACGATAAAATCACCAACGATAAAATCACCCTCGATAAAATCACCCATGATAAAATCACCCTCTATTGAATCACCCACAATAAAATCACCCACTATAAAGTCACCCATGATTAAATCACCCTTCAAAAAATCACCCACGATAAAATAACCCTTGATAAAGTACCCCACGAAAAGATCGCCCGCTATAAAATTACATACAATAAAATAACACACGATAAAATCACCCAAGGTAAAATCACCCACGATAAATCACTCTCAATAGAATCACCCACGATAAAATCACCCATGATAAAATCACCCACCATAAAATCACACTCGATAAAATCACCCATAATAAATCACCATCGATAAAATTACCCATGATAAAATCACCCACTATAAAATAACCCACACTAAAATCAACTACGATATAATAACTCATGATAAAGTAACCCATGATAAAATCACCTACGATAAAATCACCCATGATAAAATAACACACACTAAAATCACCCAAGGTAAAATCACCCACGATTAAATCACGTACGATAAAATCACATAAAATAAAAACACCCACGATAAAATCATCGTCACTAAAATCACCAACGATAAAATCACCCATGATAAAATCACTCTTAATAAAATCACCGTCGACAAAATCACCTATGGTAAAATTATCCACGATAAAATCACCCATGATAAAATGACCCAAGGTATAATCACCCACGATAAAATCATTCTCAACAGAATCACCCATGATAAAATCAACCGCGATAAAACCACCATTGATAAAATCACTCTTAATATAATCACCCATGAGAAAATCACCCACGATAAAATCAAACTCGATAAAATCACACTCGATAAAATCACTCATGATAAACTCACCCTCGGTAAAATTAACCACAATAAAAGCACCCATTATAAAATAACCTACACTAAAATCACATGATAAAATTACCCACAATAAAAGCACCCATGATAAAATCACCAATGATAAAATCACACTTGATAAAGTCACCCACGAAAAAATCACCCATGATAAAATCACCCACGATAAACTCAGCCTCGATAAAATCTCCCATGATAAAATTAACGTCGATAAAATTACCCACAATAAAATCACCCTCGATAAAATCACCAAGAATAAAATCACCAACGATAAATTCACCCACGATAAAATCACCCATGATAAAATCACCCACGATAACATCACTCATTATAAAATCACACACAATAAAAACACCCTTGATAAAATCACACTCAATATAATCACCGAAATTAAAATTACCCACGATAAAGTTACACTCGATAAAATCACCGACAATAGAATCACCTACGGTAAAATCACCCACGATAAAATCACCCTCGATAAAATCACCCACGATAAAATCACCAACGATAAAATCGCTCATGGTAATATCACCCACGATGAAACAACCTCAATAAAATCACCCATGATAAAATCACCCACAATAAAATCACCCATGATAAAATCACCTACGATAAAATAACACTCAATAAAATGACCCATGATAAAATCACCCTATATAAAATTACCCACGATAAAATCACCCACTATAAAATAACCCACACTAAAATCACCTACGATATAACCCACACTAAACTCACCTACGATATAACCCACACTAAAATCACTCATGATAAAATCACACTCGATAATATCACTCACGATAACATCACCCAGCATAAAATAACCCACACTAAAATATCCCACTATAAAATCACGCATGAGAAAATCACCAAAAGCAAAATAACGCACGATGAAATTACGTACGATAAAATAACCGTCACAAAAATTACCCACGATAAAATCACCCTCTATAGAATCACCTATGATAAAATCACCCACGATAAATTCACCAATGATAAAATCACCACGATAAAATCACACTCGATAAAATCACTCATGATAAAATCACCCTCGATAAAATTACCCACGATAAAATCACCCACGATAAAATCACACTCGATAAAATCACCCATGATAAAATCACCCTCGATAAATTACCCGTGATAAAATCACCCACTATAAAATAACCCACAGTAAAATCAGCTACGATATAATAACTCATGATAAAGTCACCCACGATAAAATCACCTACGATAAAATCACCCATGATAAAATAACCCACACTAAAATCAACCACGGTAAAATCACCCATGATTATTAAATCACGTAAGCTAAAATCAAACACAATAAAAACATCCACGATAAAATCATCGTCACTAAAATCACCAACGATAAAATCACCAATGATAAAATCTCCTATGGTAAAATTATCCACGATAAAATCACCCACGATAAAATAACCGTCGATAAAATCAGCCACGATAAAATCACACTTGATAGAATCACCCACAATAAAATTACCCAAGGTAAAATCACCCACGATAAAATCATTCTCAACAGAATCACCCATGAAAAAATCACCCGCGATAAAACCACCCATGATAAAATCACCATTAATGAAATCACCCATGATAAAATCACCCATGATAAAATCACCCACGATAAAATCAAACTGGATAAAATCACACTCGATAAAATCACCCATGATAAAGTCACCCTTGATCAAATTACCCACAATAAAAGCACCCATTATAAAATAACCTACACGAAAATCCCCAATGATAAAATCACACTTGATAAAGTCACCCGTGATAAAATCACCCACGATAAATTCAGCCTCGATAAAATCACCCATGAGAAAATTAACGTCGATAAAATTACCCACAATAAAATCATCCTCAATAAAATTACCAAGAATAAAATCACCAACGATAAATTCACGCACGATAAAATCACCCTCGATAAAATCACCCATGATAAAATCACCCACGATAACATCACTCATTATAAAATCACACACAATAAAAACACCCTTGATAAAATCAAACTCAATATAATCACCGAAATTAAAATTACCCACGATAAAGTCACACCCGATAAAATCACCGACAATAGAATCACCTACGGTAAAATCACCCACGATAAAATCACCCTCGATAAAATCACCCACGAAAAAATCACCCACGATAAAATCGCTCATGGTAATATCACCCACGATGAAACAACCTCAATAAAATCACCCATGATAAAGTCACCCATGATAAAATCACCTACGATAAAATCACACTCGATAAAATGACCCATGATAAAATCACCATATATAAAATTACCCACGATAAAATCACCCACTATAAAATAACCCACACTAAAATCACCTACGTTGTAACCCACACTAAAATCACTCATGATAAAATCACACTCGATAAAATCACTCACGATAACATCACCCAGCATAAAATAACCCACACTAAAATATCGCACTATAAAATCACGCATGAGAAAATCACCAAAAATAAAATAACACACGATGAAATTACCTACGATAAAATAACCGTCACTAAAATTACCCACGATAAAACCACCCATAATAAAATCACCCAAGATCAAATCAAACACGATAAAATCACCCGTTATAAAATTACCCACAATAAAATCACCCAAGATAAAATCACTTACGATAAAATCACCCTCTATAGAATCACCCACGATAAATTCACCGATGATAAAATCACCACGATAAAATCACACTCGATAAAATCACCCATGATAAAATCACCCTCGATAAAATTACCCACTATAAAATCACCCACGATAAAATCACCCACGATAAAATCACCCACGATAAAATCACCCATGATTAAATCACGTACTATAAAATCACACACGATAAAAACACCCACGATAAAATCATCGTCACTAAAATCACCAACGATAAAATCACCCATGATAAAATGACCTATGGTAAAATTATCCACGATAAAATCACCCACGGTAAAATAACCCTCGATAAAATCAGCCACGATAAAATCACACTTGATAGAATCACCCATAATAAAATTACCCAAGTTAAAATCACCCACGATAAAATCATTGTCAACATAATCACCCATGATAAAATCACCCGCGATAAAACCACCCATGATAAAATCACCCGCGATAAAACCACCCATGATAAAATCACCATTAGTAAAATCACCGATGATAAAATCACCCATGATAAAATTAACGTCGATAAAATTACCGACAATAAAATCATCCTCGATAAAATCACCAAGAATAAAATCACCAACGATAAATTCACCTACGATAAAATCAAACTCGATAAAATCACCCATGATAAAATCACCCACGATAACATCACTCATTATAAAATCACACAATAAAAACACCCTTGATAAAATCACACTCAATATAATCACCGAAATTAAAATTTCCCACGATAAAGTGACACTCGATAAAATCACCGACAATAGAATCACCTACGGTAAAATCACCCACGATAAAATCACCCTCGATAAAATCACCCACGATAAAATCACCAACGATAAAATCGCTCATGGTAAAATCACCCACGTTGAAACAACCTCAATAAAATCACCCATGATAAAATCACCCACGATAAAATCACCCATGATAAAATCACCTACGATAAAATCACACTCGATAAAATGACCCTTGATAAAATCACCCTATATTAAATTACCCACGATAAAATCACCCACTATAAAATAACCCACACTAAAATCACCTACGATATAACCCACACTAAAATCACTCATGATAAAATCACACTCGATAAAATCACTCGCAATAACATCACCCAGCATAAAATAACCCACACTAAAATATCCCACTGTAAAATCACGGATGAGAAAATCACCAAAAATAAAATACCGCACGATGAAATTACCTATGATAAAATAACCGTCATTAAAATTACCCACGATAAAATCTCCCATGATAAAATCACCCAAGATCAAATCAAACACGATAAAATCACCCGTTATAAAATTACCCACAATAAAATCAGCCCGATAAAATCACCCAAGGTAAAATCACATACGATAAAATCACCCTCTATAGAATCACCAACGATAAAATCACCCGCGATAAATTCACCCATGATAAAATCACCACTATAAAATCACACTCGATAAATCACCCATGATAAAATCACCCTCGATAAAATTACCCATGATAAAATCACCCACGATAAAATCACACTCGATAAAATCACCCATGATAAAATCACCCTCGATAAAATTACCCGTGATAAAATCACCCACTATAAAATAACCCACAGTAAAATCAGCTACGATATAATAACTCTTGATAAAGTCACCCATGATAAAATCACCCACGATAAAATCACCCATGATTAAATCACGTACGATAAAATCACACACGATAAAAACAACCACAATAAAATCATCGTCACTAAAATCATGCACGATAAAATCACCCATGATAAAATCACTCTTAATAAAATCACCGTCTATAAAATCAACTATGGTAAAATTACCCACGATAAAATCACCCACGAAAAAATAAAACTTGATAGAATCATCCACGTTAAAATTACCCAAGTTAAAATCACCCACAATAAAATCACTCTCAATAGAATCACTCACAATAAAATCACCCACGATAAAACAACCCATGATAAAATCACTCTTAATAAAATCACTCACAATAAAATCACCCACGATTAAATCACAACCGATAAAATCACCCATGATAAAATCACCCTCGATAAAATTACCCATGATAAAATCTCCCACTATAAAATAACCCACACTAAAATCAGCTACGATATAATAACTCATGATAAAGTCATCCATGATAAAATCACCTACGATAAAATCACCCATGATAAAATAACCCACACTAAAATCAACAACGGTAAAATCACCCATGATTAAATCACGTAAGCTAAAATCAAACACGATAAAAACATCCACGATAAAATCATCGTCACTAAAATCATCAACGATAAAATCACCCATGATAAAATCACCTATGGTAAAATTATCCACGATAAAATCACCCACGATAAAATAACACTCGATAAAATTAGCCACGATAAAATCACACTTGATAGAATCACCCACAATAAAATTACCCAAAGTAAAATCACCCACAATAAAATCATTCTCAACAGAATCACCCATGATAAAATCACTCGCGATAAAACCACGCATGATAAAATCACTCTTAATTAAATCACCCATGATAAAATATCCCATGATAAAATCACCCACGATAAAATCAAACTCGATAAAATCACACTCGATAAAATCACTCATGATAAAATCACCGTTGATAAAATTACCCACAATAAAAGCACCCATTATAAAATAACCTACACTAAAATCACCAATGATAAAATCACCCACGATAAAATCACCCATGATAAAATCACCCACGATAAAATCAGCCTCGATAAAATCACCCATGATAAAATCAACCTCGTTAAAATTACCCACAGTAAAATCACCCTCGATAAAATCACCAAGAATAAAATCACCAACGATAAATTCACCCACAATAAAATCACCCTCGATAAAATCACCCATGATAAAATCACCCACGATAACATCACTCATTATAAAATCATACACAATAAAAACACTCTTGATAAAATCACACTCAATAAAATCACCGAAATTAAAATTACCCACGATAAAGTCACACTCGATAAAATCACCGACAATAGAATCACCTACGGTAAAATCAACAACGATAAAATCACCCTTGATAAACATACCCTAGACAAAATCACCTTCGACAAAATCACATACGATAAAATCACCCACGATAAACTCACCCACACTAAAATTACCCATGATAAAATAACCCTCGATAAAATCACTCTCAATAAAATCACGCACGATAAAATCAGCCCTGTTAAAATCACCCACGATAAAATCACCCATGCTAAAATCACCCATGATAAACTCATTAACGATAAAATCAACAACGTTAAAGTTCTCCACAATAAAATCACGCTCGATAAAATCACCAATGATAAAATCACCCTCAACAAAATCGTCCAGGATAAAATCACCCACGATAAAATCATGCCCAAGATAAAATCACCGAAGACAAAATTCACACTCTATAAAATAACCCATAATAAAATCACCCGTTATAAAATCACGCACGATAAAATCACCCACATTAAAATCAACGACACTAAAATCACGCACAATAATTCACCCATGACAAAATCACCCTTGATAAAATCATCCATGATAAAACCAGCGTTGATAAAATCACCAACGATAAAATCACTGAGACGAAAATCACCTAGAATAAAATCACTCATGAAAAAATTACCCTAGAATAAATCACCTTTGACAAAATCACCCATGATAAAGTCACCCTCAATAAAATCACCCACACTAAAATCACACATGATAAAATCACCCTCGATAAAATCACCCTAAAGAAAACCACCCATGATAAAATCACCTACAACAAAATCTTCAACAATAAAATCACCCACGATAAAACCAACTACTTTAAAATTACACACGATAAAATCACTGACACGAAAATCATCCAGAATAAAATCGCCCATGATAAAATTACCCTAAACAAAATCACCTTCGACAAAATCACCTACGATAAAATCACCCACGATAAAATCACCCACGATAAAATCAACTACTTTAAAATTACCCACGATAAAATAACCCTCGATAAAATCACCCTCAAAAAAATCACCCACGATAAAATCACCCATGCTAAAATCACCCACGATAAACTCACTAACGATAAAATCAACAACGTTAAAGTTCTCCATAATAAAATCACGCTCGATAAAATCACCAATGATGAAATCACCCTCAACAAAATCGTCCAGGATAAAATCACCCACGATAAAATCACGCCCAAGATAAAATCACCGAAGACAAAAATCACACTCCATAAATAACCCATAATAAAATCACCCTCGATAAAATCACCCGTTATAAAATCACGCACGATAAAATCACCCATGACAAAATCACCCTTGATAAAATCATCCATGATAAAACCACCATTGATAAAATCACCAACGATAAAATCACTGAGACAAAAATCACCTAGAATAAAATCACTCTTGAAAAAATTACCCTAGAATAAATCACCTTTGACAAAATCACCCATGATAAAGTCACCCACACTAAAATCACACATGATAAAATCACTGTCGATAAAATCACCCTCGATAAAATCACCCTAAATAAAACTACCCATGATAAAATCACCTACAACAAAATCTTCAACAATAAAATCACCCACGATAAAACCAACTACTTTAAAATTACCCACGATAAAATCACTGACACGAAAATCGTCCACAATAAAATAGCCCATGATAAAATTACCCTAGACAAAATCACCTTCGACAAAATCACCTACGATAAAATCACCCACGATAAAATCAACTACTTTAAAATTACCCACAATAAAATCAGCCTCGATAAAATCACCAACGATAAAATCACCCTCGACGGAATCACCTAGGATAAAATCACCCATGATAAAATCACCCATGATAAAATCACCAATGATAAAATTACCCACGATAAAATCACTCTCGATAAAATCACGAATAATAAAATTACCAACGATAAAATCACCCTCGACGGAATCACCTAGGATAAAATCACCCTCGATAAAATCACCAATGATAAAATAACGTCGACAAAAATCCAGCAGGATAAAATCACCCACGATAAAATCACCCCCAAGTTAAAATCACCAAAGACAAAATCACACTCGATAAAATAACCAATGATAAAATCACCCTCGATAAAATCACCATGGTAAAATCGACCATGATAAGTCA
The DNA here is from genome assembly GCA_016859785.1 of Macrotyloma uniflorum. NCBI lineage: Eukaryota > Viridiplantae > Streptophyta > Magnoliopsida > Fabales > Fabaceae > Macrotyloma > Macrotyloma uniflorum. The sequence goes on from BDMB01000138.1 coordinate 136,567, forward strand.
TGCACGATAAATCACGCATGATAAAATCACCCACGTTAAAATCAACGACACTAAAATAACCATCGATAAATTCAACTATGAAAAAGTCACCCTTCATAAAATCACCCACGATAAAACCACCGTCGATAAAATCACCCACGATAAAACCACTGTCAATAAAATCACCCACGATAAAATCACTGACACGAAAATCACTCAGAATAAAATCACCCATGATAAATTACCCTAGAATAAATCACCTTTGACAAAATCACCCACGATAAAATCACCAACACTAAAATCACGCATGATAAAATCACCCTCGATAAAATCACCCTCGATAAAATCACTCACGATAAAATCGTCAACTTTAAAATTACCCACAATAAAATCATCCTCGATAAAATCACCAACGATAAAATTACCCTCGACAGAATCACCTAGGATAAAATCACCCATGATAAAATTACCCAAGATAAAATCACCGACAACAAAATCACACTCGATAAAATATCCCATGAAAAAATCACCCTCCATAAAATTACTAATGTTAAAATCACCCACGGTAAAATCACCCACTATAAAACTACCCACGGTAAAATTAGTCTCGATAAAATCACCCATGGTAAAATCACCCACCGATGAAATCAGCTTCGATAAAATCACCCATGATAGAATCAATCTCAATAAAATTATCCACGAAAAAATTACGCACGATAAAATCATCCACTACAAAATAACTGACACTAAAATCACCAACGATATTATCAATCATGATAAAATCGCCCATGATAAAATAACCGTCGATAAATTCTTCAATTATAAAATCACCCATGATAAAATCACCCTTGATAAAATCACCACGATAAAATCACCGTTGATAAAATCACCCTCGATAAAATCACTAACAATAAAATAGCCTATGATAAAATCACCCATTATAAAATCACCCACGATAACATAAGTCATGATAAAATCACCCATAATAATATCATCCTCGATAAAATCATCCTTGATAAAATAACCCACGATAAAATAACCTCCCGCTAAAATCACCTATGATAAAATCACCCCTGCTAAAATCACCCACGATAAAATCACCCTCATTAGGATCACCCACGATAAAATCACGCATGATAAAATCACCTACTATAAAATCAAACCCGATAAAATCACCCTCGATAAAATAACCCATATTAAAATCACATATGCTATAATCACCCATGATAAAATCAAACTCGATTAAATCAGCAGTAACAAAATCCCCATCATAAAATCGCACACGATAAAATCTCACTCGATAAAATCACTCATGATAAAATCTCACTCTATATAATAACCCACGATAAAATCACCAACTAGTATATAAACCACACTAAAATCACCTATGATATAATCACCCATGAGAAAATCCTGCACGATAAAATCACGCACGATAAAATCATCATCACTAAAATCACCCTCGATAAAATCACCTATGATAAAATCACCATCACTAAAATCACCCACATAAAATCACCCTTGATAAAATCACCCACTATAAAATCACCCAGAATAAAATCACCCACGATAAAATCAACTACTATAAAATTACCCACGATAAAATCACCCTCGATAAAATCACCAATAATAAAATTACCCATGACAAAATCACCAATAATAAAATCATCCACGATAAAACCACTCTCAATAGAATCACCCACGATAAAATCAACCATGATAAATTCACACTAGATAAAATAACCCACGATAAAATCACCTTCAATAAAATTAGCAATAATAAAATCGCCCACGATAAAATCACCCGCGATAAAATCATTTACGATAAAATAACCCAAGAAAAAATCACCCAATGATAAAATCACGCATGGTAAAATCACGCACGACAAAATCAACGACACTTAAATCACCGACAATAAAATCACCCACGATAAAATTAAGAACGATAAAATCACCCTCGATTAAATCAGCCATGGTAAAATCAACCCCGATAAAATCACCCACGATAAAATCACCCTTGGTGAAATCAACCTCAATAAAATCACTCACGATAAAATCACCCTTGGTGAAATCAACCTCAATAAAATCACCCACGATAAAATACCCTACTATTAAATTACCCACGATAAAATCACTCTCGATAAAATCACCAATAATAAAATTACCCACAATATAATCACCCTCGATAAAATCACAAATAAAAGAATCACCCTTGATAAAATCACCAATAATAAAATTACCCACGACAAAATCACCAATAATAAAATCATCCACGATAAAATCACTCTCAATAGAATCACCCAGGATAAAATCACCCAGGATAAAATCACACTAGATAAAATAACCCAAGATAAAATCACTAACTATTAAATAACCAACAATAAAATCACCCACGATAATATCACCCACGATAAAATCACCCATGATAAAATTATGCACGATTAACTCACCCATTGTAACGTCAACCTCGATAAAATCACCCACGATAAAATCAACCACGATAAAATTGCCCTCGATAAAATCACCAATGGTAAAATCAACCTCGATAAAATCACCCATGATAATTTCAATTACTATAAAATATCCACAATAAAATCACCCTAGATAAAATCACCAACAATAAAATAACCCACGGTAAAACCACTAATAATAAAATAACCCACGATAAAATCACCCTTTATAAAATCACCAATAATAAAATCGCCCACAATAAAATCAGCCTCGATAAAATCATCCACGATAAAATCACCCACGATAAAATCACCCTCGATAAAATCACCTATGATAAAATCACGCAGGATAAAACCACCCATGATAAATTCAATCACGATAAAATCACAGACACTAGAATCATCTACAAGAAAAGCACCCGTGATAAATTCAACCACGATAAAATCACCGTCGATAAAATCACACATGGTAAAATCAACTTCGATAAAATGACCCACGATAAAATCACCCTCAATAAAATCACCCATGGTAAAATCAACCTCGATAAAATCACCTATGATTAAATAACCGTCGATAAAATCACCTACGATAAAATCACCCACTATAAAATTACCCACGATAAAATCACCCTCCATAAAATTACGCAAGATAAAATCACCATCGATAAAATCACCCATGATAAAATCACCAATGATAAAATCACCCTCTATAGAATCACCCACGATAAATTCACCCATGATAAAATCACCACGATAAAATCACCTACGATAAAATCACCTGCTATAAAATTACCCACGATAAAATCACCCTCAATAAAATTACGCACAATAAAATCATCCTCGATAAAATCACCAATGATAAAATCAACAAAGATAAAATCACCCTCGATAAAACCACCTATGGTAAAATCAACCTCGATAAAAGCACCCACGATAAAATCACCTACTTTAAAATTACCCACAATAAAATCACCCTACATAAAATCACCAATAATAAAATAATCCACAATAAAATCTACCACAATAAAATCACACATAATAAATCAACCAAGATAAAATCACTCTCGATAAAATCACCCATGCTAAAATTAACCTCTATAAAATCATCCATGGTGAAATCACCCACGATAAAACCACAATCATAAAATCACCAATAAAATTACCTACTATAAAATTACCCACAATAAAATGACCTACTACAAAATTACCCACTATAAAATCACCCTACATAAAATCACCAATAATAAAATAACTCACGATAAAATCACCTGCGATAAAATCATCCACGATAAAAACACCCAACATGAAATCACCCTCGATAAAATCACCCATGATAAAATCATGCACGATAAAATCACCCACGATAAAATCACCGACATTAAAATCACCCACAATAAAATCACCCACAATAAAATCACCCATGACAAAATCAACCACGATAAAATCAACCTCGATAAAATCACCCATGGTGAAATCACCCACGATAAAACCACAATCATAAAATCACCAATAATAAAATCACCCACGATAAAATCACCAACGATAAAATCAGCCATGATAAAATCACCCATGATATAATCACCCATGATAAAATCACCTATGATAAAATCACACTCGATAAAATCACCCATGATAACATCACCCACTCTAAAATAACCCACACTAAAATCTCCCACGATAAAATCACCCATGAGAAAATCACAAACGATAAAATCACCATCACAAAAATCACCCACGATAAAATCACCCATGATAAAATCACCCAAGATAAAATCATAGGTAATAAAATTACCCTCGATAAAATCACCCACGATAAAATCACCCTAAATAAAATCACCCACGATAAAATCACACTCGATAAAATCACCCATGATAAATCACCCTCGATAAAATTACCCACGATAAAATCACTCACTATAAGATAACCCACACTAAAATCACCTACGATATAATAACTCATGATAAAATCACAAATGATAAAATTACCCATGATTAAATCACGTAGGATAAAATCACGCACAATACAAACATCCACGATAAAATCATCGCCACTAAAATCTCCCACAATAAAATCACTCTTAATAAAATCACCCTCGATAAACTCACCCGCGATAAAATAACCCTCGATAGAATCACCAGCGATAAAATCTTCCGCTATAAAATTACCTACAATAAAATCACCCACGATAAAATCACACTTGATAGAATCACCCATGATAAAATCACCCTCGATAAAATTTCCCACGATAAAGCACTCATTATAAAATAACCTACACTAAAATGACCAATGATAAAATCACACTTGATAAAATCACCCACGATAAAATCACCCATGATAAAATCACCCATGATAAAATCAGCCTCGATAAAATTACCCACGATAAAATCACCCTCGATAAAATCACCTATGATAAAATCACACTCGATAAAATCACCCTCGATTAAATCACCCATGATAAAATCACCCACGATAACATCGCTCATTTTAAAATCACACACAATAAAACACGCTTGATAAAATCACACTCAATAAAATCACCGAAATTAAAATTACGCACGATAAAGTCACCCTCGATAAAATCACCGACAATAAAATCACCTATGGTAAAATCACCCACCATAAAATCAGCCTCGATAAAATCACCTACTATAAAATCACCCATGATAAAGTCACCCTTTAAAAAATCACCCACGATAAAATCACAGATGGTAAAATCAACCTCGATAAAATCACCCACGTTAAAATAACCCTTGATAAAATCACCCACGATAAAATCACTCATGATAAAATCACCCACGATAAAATAACACTCGATAAAATCACTCATGATAAAATCACCCTCAATAAAATTACCCATGATAAAATGACCCACTATAAAATAACCCACACTAAAATCACCTACAATATAATAACCCATGATAAAATCACACTCGATAAAATCACCCACGATAACATCACCCACTAAAAAATAACCCACACTAAAATCTCCCACGATAAAATCACGCATGAGAAAATCACCCAAGATAAAATAACGCACGATAAAATCACCCACGATAAAATCACCCTCACAAAAATCACCCACGAGACAATCACCCTCACTAAAATCACCCACGAGACAATCACCCTCACTAAAATCACCCACGATAAAATCACCTATGATAAAATCACCCACGATAAAATCACACTCGATAAAATCACCCATGATAAAATCACACTCGATAAAATCACACTCGATAAAATAACACTCGATAAAATAACCCACGATAAAATCACCCATAATAAAATCACCTACGATAAAATCACACTTGATAAAATGACTCATGATAAAATCACCCTCGATAAAATTAGCCTTGATAAAATGACCCACTATAAAATAACACACACTAAAATCACCTACGATATAATAACTCATGACAAAGTCACCCATCATAAAATCGCCCACGATAAAATCACCCATGATAAAATATCCCACACTAAAAACACCCACAATAAAATCACCGATGATTAAATAATGTACGATGAAATCACACACAATAAAAACACCAACGATAAAATCATCGTCACTAAGATCACCCACGATAAAATAACCCATGATAAAATCACTCTTAATAAAATCACCCTCGAGAAAATCACCTATGGTAAAATTATCCACGATAAAATCACCCACGATAAAATAACCCTCGATAAAATCACCCACGATAAAATCATCCGCTATATAATTACCCACAATAAAATCACCCACGTTAAAATCACACTTGATAAAATCACCCATGATAAAATTACCCAAGGTAAAATCTCCCTTGATAAAATCACTTTCAATAGAATCACCCACGATAAAATCACTCTCAATAGAATCACCCATAATAAAATCACCCACGATAAAATAACACTTGATAGAATCACCCACGATAAAATTACCCAAGGTAAAATCACCCACGATAAAATCACTCTCAATAGAATCACCGACGATAAAATCACTCTTAATAGAATCAACCACGATAAAATCACCCATGATAAAATCACCTGCGATAAAATCACACTCCATAAAATCACCGATGATAAAATCACCCTCGATAAAATCACCGACAATAAAATCACCTTCGGTAATATCACCCACCGTAAAATCACACTTGATAAAATCACCCATGATAAAATCACCCACGAAAAAATCACTCACGATAAAATCACCCTCGATAAAATCACCCATGATACAATCACCCTTTATAAAATAACCGACAATAAAATCACCCATGATAAAATCACCCTTCAAAAAATCACCCACGATAAAATCAAACATGGTAAAATCAACCTCCATAAAATTACCCACGATCAAATAACCCTTGATGAAGTACCCCACGATAAAATCACCCGCTATAAAATTACATACAATAAAATCACCAACGATAAAATCACACTCAATTGAATCACCCACAATAAAATCACCCATGGTAAAATAACCCACGATAAAATCACTATCAATAGAATCACCCACGATAAAAGCACCCTCAATAGAATCACCCACGATAAAATCACCCATGATAAAATCACACTCGATAAAATCACCCATGATAAAATCACCCTCCATAAAATTACCCATGATAAAATCACCTACTATAAAATAACCCACACTAAAATCACCTACGATATAATCACGCATAATAAAATCACACTCGATAAAATCACAGTCGATAAAATCACCCAAGATAACATTACCCATTATAAAATAAACCATACTAAAATCTCCCACGATAAAATCACGCATGAGAAAATCACACAAGATAAAATAACACACGAGAAAATCACCCATGATAAAATCACCCACGATAAAATCACCCATGATTAAATCACCCAAGAGAAAATTAAACATGAGAAAATCACCCGCTATAGAATTACCCACATAAAATCAGCCACGATACAATCACTCTCGATAAAATAACCCATGATAAAATCACCGACGATAAAATACCCCAAGGTAAAAATCACCCACGATAAAATCACCCTCAATAGAATCACCCACGATAAAATCACCCACGATTAAAATCACCCATGATTAAATAACATACGAAAAAATCACACACAATAAAAACACACACAATAAAATCATCCTCGATTAAATCACCCTCTATAAAATCATCCGCTATAAAATTACCTACAATAAAATCAACCACGATAAAATCACACTTGATAGAATCACCCACGATAAAATTACTCAAGGTAAACTCACCCACGATAAAATCAATCTCAATAAAATCACCCACGATAAATCACCCTCAATAGAATCACCCACAATAAAATCACCCACGATAAAATAACACTTGATAGAATAACCCACGATAAAATTACCCAAGATAAAATCACCCACGATAAAATCACTCTCAATAGAATCACCGACGATAAAATCACTCTCAATAGAATCACCCACGACAAAATCACCCATAATAAAATCACCCACTATAAATCACCCAAGATAAAATCAGCCACGATAAAAAAACAAATGATAAAGTAACCCACACTAAAATCAGCCACGATAAAATCACCCATGATTAAATAACGTACGATGAAATCACACACAATAAAAACACCCTTGATAAAATCATCGTCACTAAGATCAACCACAATAAAATATTCCATGATAAAATCACTCTTGATAAAATCACCCACGATAAAATAACCCTCGATAAAATCACCCACGATAAAATCATCCGCTATAAAATTACCCACAATAAAATCACCCACGATAAAATCACACTTGATAGAATCAGCCACGATAAAATTACCCAAGCTAAAATCACCCACGATAAAATCACCCACGATTAAGTCACCCATGATAAAATCACCCACGATAAAAGAACCCATTATAAAACAATCTACACTAAAATCACCAATCATAAAATCACACTTGATAAAATCACCCACTATAAAATCACCGATGATAAAATCACCAATGATAAAATCAGCAATCATAAAATCACCCTCGATAAAATCACCAAGAATAAAATTACGTACGATAAAATCACCCACGATACAATCACCCTCGATAAAATCACCCACGATAACATCACTCATTATAAAATCACACACAATAAAAACACCCTTGATAAAATCACACTCAATAATATCATCGAAAGTAAAATTACCCATGATAAAGTCACCCTCGATATTCACCTATGGTAAAATCACCCTTGATAAAATCAACCATGATAAAATCACCCATGATAAAATCACCCATGAAAAAATCACCCACGATAAAATCACTCTTGATAAAATTACCCATGATAAAATCACCCTCTATAAAATCACCCACGATAAAATCACCCATGATAAAATCACCCTTCAAAAAATCACCCACGATAAAATTACCCATGGTAAAATCAACCTTGATAAAATAACCCACGATAAAATAACCCTTGATAAAGTAGCCCACGATAAAAGCACCCACGAAAAAATCACCCACGAAAAAATCACACTTGATAAAATCACCCATGATAAAATCACCCTTGATAAAATTACTCACGATAAAAGCACCCATTATAAAATAACCTACACTAAAATCACCAATGATAAAATCAAACTTGATAAAATCACCCAAGATAAAATCACGCACGATACAATCACCTTCGATAAAATCAGCCATGATAAAATCACCCACGATAACATCACTCATTATAAAATCACACACAACAAAAACACCCTTGATAAAATCACCGAAATTAAAATTACCCACGATAAAGTCACTCTTGATAAAATCATCGACAATAATATCACCTACGGTAAAATCACCCATGATAAAATCACCCTTGATAAATTCACCCATGATAAAATCACCCATGAAAAATCACCCACGATAAAATCACCCTCGATAAAATCACCCATGATAAAATCACGAATCTATAAAATCACCCACCCTCGATAAAATCACCCATGATAAAATCACCGACTATAAAATCACCCTTCAAAAAATCACCCACGCTAAAATCACACATGGTAAAATCAACCTCGATAAAATTACCTACGATAAAATCACCCACGATAAAATCAACCTCGATAAAATCACCCACGATTAAATAACCCTTGATAAAGTACCCCACGATAAAATCAACCGCTATAAAATTTCTTACAATAAAATCACCCACGATAAAATCACACTCGATAAAATCACCCATGATAAAATCACCCACGATAACATCACTCATTATAAAATCACACACAATAAAAACACCCTTGATAAAATCACTCACACTCAATAAAATCACCGAAAGTAAAATTACCCACGATAAAGTTACCCTCGATAAAATCACCAACAATAAAATCACCTACGGTAAAATCATACTCGATAAAATCACCCTTGATAAAATCACCAAAGATAAAATCACCCATGATAAAATCACCAAAGAAAAAATCACCCACGGTAAAATCACCCTCGATAAAATCAGCCATGATAAAATCACCCACGATAAAATCACCCACTATAAAATCACCCACGATAAAATCACCCGCTATAAAATTTCTTACAAAAAAATCACCCACGCTAAAATCACACTCGATAGAATCACCCACGATAAAATTACCCAAGCTAAAATCACCTACGATAAAATCACTCTCAATAGAATCATCCTCGATAAAATCACCCTTAATAGAATCACCCACCATAAAATCACCCATGATAGAATCACCCACGATAAAATCACACTCGATAAAATCAACTATGAAAAAATCACCCTCGATAAAATTACCCATGATAAAATCACCCACTATAAAATAACCCACACTACAATCAGCTACGATATAATAAGTCATGATAAAGTCACCCATGATAAAATCACCCACGATAAAATCGCCCATGATAAAATCACCCATGATAAAATTACCCATGATTAAATCACGTACGATAACAGCACACACAATAAAAACACCCACGATAAAATCATCGTCACTAAAATCACCCACGATAAAATCATCGTCAATAAAATCACCCTCGAGAAAATCACCTATTGTAAAATTATCCACAATAAAATCACTCACGATAAAATAACAATTAATAAAATCACCCCCGATAAAACCATTCGCTATAAAATTACCTTCAATAAAATCACCCACGAAAAAATCACACTGGATAGATTCACCCACGATAAAATTTCCCAAGGTAAAATCACCCACGATAAAATCACTCTCAATAGAATCACCCTCAATAAAATCACCCACATAAAACCACCCATGATAAAATCACTCTTAATAAAATTACCCATGATAAAATCACCCACGATAAGATCACACTCAATAAAATCACCCATGATAAAATCACCCTCAAGAAAATTACCCACGATAAAAGCACCCTAAATATAATAACCCTCGATAAAATCACCCATGATAAAATGACCGACGATAAAATCAACCATTTGAAAGTCAGCCACGATAAAATAACCCTCGATATAATCACCCATATAAAATCACCCATGATAAAATAACCCACGGTAAAATCAACCACCATTAAATCATCCTCGATAAATTCTCCCATGGTAATATCTGCTTCGATAGAATTACCCACGATAATTTAACCCTCGATAAAATCACCCACTATAAAATTACCCACAATAAAATAACCCACGATAAAATCACTCTCCATGAAATCACCCACGATAAAATCACCCACGATAAAATCGCTCATGGTAATATCACCCACGATGAAACAACCTCAATAGAATCACATATGATAAAATCACCCACGATAAAATCACACTTGGTAAAATCACCCACGATAAAATCACACTTGGTAAAATCACCCACGATAAAATAACTCTCAATAGAATCACCCACGATAAGATCACCCTCAATAGAATCAGCCACCATAAAATCACCCATGATAAATTCACCCACGATAAAAGCACCCATTACAAAATAACCTACACTAAAATCTCCAATGATAAAATCACACTTGATAAAATCACCCTTGCTAAAATTACCCATTATAAAAGCACCCATTACAAAATAACTTACACTAAAATCACCAATGATAAAATCTCACTTGATAAAATCACCCACGATAAAATCACCCTCAATAGAATCACCCACAATAAAATCACCCATGTTAAAATCACACTGGATAAAATCACCCACGATAAAATTACTCGAGGTAAAATCACCCACGATAAAATCACTCTCAATAGAATCACCCACGATAAAATCATCCTCAATAGAATCACCCACGATAAAATCACACTCGATAAAATCACCCATGATAAAATCATCCTCAATAGAATCACCCACGATAAAATCACTCACGATAAAATCACCCACGATAAAATCACACTCGATAAAATAACCCATGATATAATCACCCTCGATAAAATTACCCACGATAAAAGCACCCATTATAAAATAACCTACACTAAAATCACCAATGATAAAATCACACTTGATAAAATCACCCACGATAAAATCACCCATGATAAAATCACCAACGATAAAATCAGCCACGATAAAATCACCCTTGATAAAATCACCAAGAATAAAATTACCTACGATAAAATCACCCACGATACAATCACCCTCGATAAAATCAGCAATGATAAAATCACCCACGATAACATCACTCATTATAAAATCACACACAATAAAAACACCCGTGATAAAATCACACTCAATAAAATTACCGAAATTAAAATTACCCACGATAAAGTCACCCTCGATAAAATCACCAACAATAAAATCACCTACGGTAAAATCACCCACGATAAAGTCACCGTCGATAAAGTCACCCTCGATAAAGTCTCCCACGATAAAGTCACCCTCGATAATTTCACCGACAATAAAATCACCCTTGAGGAAATCACCCATGAGAAAATCATCCATGAAAAAATTACCCATGATAAAATCACCGTCAATAAAATCACCCACGATAAAATCGCCCACGATAAAATCACCCAAAATAAAATCACCCACAATAAAATCACACATGGTAAAATCAACCTCGATAAAATCACACACGATAAAATAACCCTTGATAAAGTACACCACGATAAATCACTCGCTATAAAATTACATACAATAAAATCACATTCGATAGAATCACCCACGATAAATAAAATCACATTCGATAGAATCACCCACGATAAAATCACTCTCAATAGAATCAGCCACGATAAAATCACCCTCAATAGAATCACCCATGATAAAACCACCCACTATAAAATCACCAATGATAAAATCACCCACGATAAAATCACACACGATAAAATCACCCTCGATAAAATTACCCATGATAAAATCACCCACTATAAAATAACCCACACTAAAATCACCTACAATATAATCACCCATGATAAAATCACACTCGACAAAATCACCCACGATAACATCACCCACTATAAAATAACCTTACTAAAATCTCCCACGATAAAGTCACGCATGAAAAAATCAACCAAGATAAAATAACGCATAATAAAATCACCATCACGAAAATCACCCACATAAAATCACCCATGATAAAATCAGCCAAGATAAAATCTAACACGATAAAATCACCCGCTATAAAATTACCCACAATAAAATCAGCCACGATAAAATCACCCAAGGTAAAATCACTCACGATAAAATCACCCAAGGTAAAATCACCCACGATAAAATCACCCTCAATAGAATCACCCACGCTAAATTCACCCACGATAAAATCACCGACGATAAAATCACACTCGATAAAATATCCCGTGATAAAATCACCCTCGATAAAATTATCCATGATAAAATCACCCACTATAAAATAACCCACACTAAAATCACCTACGATATAATAACTCATGATGAAGTCACCCATGATAAAATCACCCACGATATAATCACCCATAATATAATAACCCACACTAAAATCACCCACGATAAAATCACCCACGATTAAATCACACACGATAAAAACACCCACAATAAAATCATCGTCACTAAAATCACCCACGACAAAATCACCCATGATAAAATCACTCTTAATAAAATCATCCTCGATAAAATAACCTATGGTAAAATTATCCACGATAAAATCACCCAGGGTAAAATAACCCTCGATAAAATCACCCACGATAAAATCGCACTTGATAGAATTATCCACGAAAAAATTACCCAAGGTATAATCACCCACGATAAAATCATTCTCTATAGAATCACCCACGATAAAAGCACTCATTATAAAATAATCTACACTAAAATCACCAATGATAAAATCACACTTGATAAAATCACCCACGATAAAATCACCCATGATAAAATAACCAACGATAAAATTAGACACAATAAAATCTCCCATGATAAAATCAACCTTGATAAAATTACTCACGATAAAATCACCCTCGATAAACTCACCAAGAAGAAAATCGCCTACGATAAAATCACCCACGATAAAATCACCCTCGATAAAATCACCCTTGATAAAGTACCCCACGATAGAATAACCCGCTATAAAATTACTTACAATAAAATCACCCACGATATAATCAGACTTGATAGAATCACCCACGATAAAATTACCCAAGGGAAAATCACCCACGATAAAATCACTCTCAATAGAATCACCCACGATAAAATCACACTCGATAAAATCACCCATGATATAATCACCCTCGATAAAATTACCCACGATAAAAGCACCCATTATAAAATAACCTACCCTAAAATCACCAATGATAAAATCACACTTGATAAAATCACCCACGATAAAATAACCCATGAAAAAATCACCAACGATAAAATCAGCCACGATAAAATCACCCTCGATAAAATCACAAAGAATAAAATTACTTACGATAAAATCACCCACGGTACAATCACCCTCGATAAAATCACCCACGATAACATCACTCATTATAAAATCACACACAATAAAAACACCCTTGTTAAAATCACACTCAATAAAATCACCGAAATTAAAATTACCACGATAAAGTCACCCTCGATAAAATCACCAACAATAAAATCACCTACGGTAAAATCACCCACGATAAAGTCACCCTCAATAAAGTATCCCATGATAAAATCACCCTCGATAAAATTACCCATGATAGAATCACCCACTATAAAATAACCCACACTAAAATCACCTACGATATAATAACTCATGATAAAGTCACCCATGATAAAATCACCCACAATATAATCACCCATAATATAATAACCCACACTAAAATCACCTAGGATAAAATCACCCACGATTAAATCACACATGATAAAATCACCCACAATAAAATCATCGTCACTAAAATCACCCACGATAAAATCACCCATGATAAAATCACTCTTAATAAAATAACCCTCGATAAAATAACCTATGGTAAAATTATCCACGATAAAATCACCCACGGTAAAATAACCCTCCATAAAATCACCCACGATAAAATCACACTTCATAGAAATATCCACGAAAAAATTACCTAAGGTAAAATCACCAACGATAAAATCATTCTCAATAGAATCACCCACGATAAAAGCACTCATTATAAAATAACCTACACGAAAATCACCAATGATAAAATCACACTTGATAAAATCACCCACGATAAAATCACCCATGATAAAATCACCAAGAATAAAATCAGACACAATAAAATATCCCATGATAAAATCAACCTTGATAAAATTACTCACGATAAAATCACCCTTGATAAAATCACCAAGAAGAAAATCGCCTACGATAAAATCACCAACGATAAAATCACCCTCGATAAAATCACCCTTGATTAAGTACCCCGCGATAAAATTACCCGCTATAAAATTACTTACAATAAAATCACCAATAATAAATTCACCCATGATAAAATAACCCATGATAAAATTACCCACAGTAAAATTACACTCGATAAAATCACCCACGATAAAATCACCCTTGATAACATTACCCATGATAAAAGCAAGCATTATAAAATAACCTACACTAAAATCACCAATGATAAAATAACACTTGATAAAATCACCCACGATAAAATCACCCTCGCTAAAATTACCCACGATAAAAGGAACTGTTATAAAATAACCGACACTAAAATCACCAATGATAAAATCACACTTGATAAAATCACCCATGATAAATAACTCATGATAAAATCACCCACGATAAAATCAGCCTTGATAAAATCACCCATGATAAAATCAACCTCGATAAAATTACCCACGATAAAATCACCTTCAATAAAATGACCAAGAATAAAATCACCAACGATAAATTCACCCATGAAAAAACCACCCTCGATAAAATCACCCATGATAAAATCACCCATGATAACATCACTCATTATAAAATCACACACAATAAAAACACCCTTGATAAAGTCACACTCAATAAAATCACCGAAAGTAAAATTACCCACGATAAAGTAACCCTCGATAAAATCACCGACACTAAAATCACCTACGGTAAAATCACGCTTGATAAAATCACCCAAGATAAAATCACCCATGATATAATGACCCAAGAAAAAATCACCCACAATAAAATCACCCTCGATAAAATCACCCATTATAAAATCACCATCTATAAAATCACCCTGTATAAAATCACCCACTATAAAATCACCCACGATAAAATCACCCTTCAAAAAATCACTGAAGATAAAATCACCCATGGTAAAATCAACCTCGATAAAATCACCAACGATAAAATAACCTTTGATAAAGTACCCCATGAAAAAATCAACCACTATAAAATTTCTTACAATAACATCACCCACGATAAAATCACACTCAATAGAATCACCGACGATAAAATCACCCACGATAAAATCACCCATGATAAAATCACCCACGATAAAATCACACTCAATAAAATCACCCATGATAACATCACCCTCTAATAAATTACCCATGATAAAATCACCCACGATAAAATCACACTCAATAGAATCACACTCAATAAAATCACCCATGATAAAATCACACTCTATAAAATTACCCATGATAATATCACATTCGATAGAATCACCCACGATAAAATCACACAAGCTAAAATCACCTACGATAAAATCACTCTCTATAGAATCACCCACGATAAAATCACCCACGATAAAATCAGCCATGATAAAATCACCCACGATAAAATCACACTCAATAAAATCACCTATGATAAAATCACCCTCGATAAAATTACCCATTATAAAATCACCGACTATAAAATAACCTCCACTAGAAGCACCTACGATATAATCACCCATCAGAAAATCACACTCAAGAAAATCACATACGATAACATCACCCACTATAAAATAACCCACACTAAAATCTCCCACGATAAAATAACACATGAGAAAATCACCCAAGATAAAATAACGAACGATAAAGTCACTCACGATAAAATCACCCTCACTAAAACTACCCACGATAAAATCAAGCATGATCAAACCAATCAAGATAAAATCAAACACGATAAAATCATCCGCTATAAAATTACCCACAATAAAATCAGCCACGATAAAATCACCTTCGATAAAATCACACACGATAAAATCACCCAAGGTAAAATCACCAACAATAAAATCACCCTCAGTAGAATCACCCACGATAAAATCACCCACGATAAAACCACACTCGATAAAATCACCCGTGATAAAATCAACCTCGATAAAATTACCCATGATAAAAACACCCACTACAAAATAACCCACAGTAAAATCAGCTACGATATAAAAACTTATGATAAAGTCACCCATTATAAAATCACCCACGATAAAATCACCCATTATTAGATCACGTATGATAAAATTACACACGATAAAAACACCCACGATAAAATCACTCCTGATAAAATCACTCTTAATAAAATCACCCTCGAGAAAATCACCTATTGTAAAATTATCCACGATAAAATCACCCACAATAAAATAAAAATCGATAAAATCACCCCCGATAAAATCATTCGCTATAAAATTACCTTCAATAAAATCACTCACGATAAAATTACACTTAATAGAATCACCCACGATAAGATTTCCCAAGATAAAATCACCCACCATAAAATCACTCTTAATAGAATCACACTCGATAAAATTACCAACGATAAAACCACCCATGATAAAATCACTCTGAATAAAATCATCCATGATAAAATCACCTACGATAAAATCACACTCAATAAAATCACCCGTGATAAAATCACCCTTGAGAAAATTACCCACAATAAAAGCACCGTAAATAGAATCACCCACGATAAAATTGCCCATGCTAAAATGAACCACGATAAAATCAACCATTTGAAAGTCACCCATGCTAAAATAACCCTCGATAAAATCACCCATGATAAGATCACCCAATGTAAAATCAACCACCATTAAATCATCCTCGATAAAATCTCCTATGGTAATATCTACTTCGATAGAATTACCCACGATAATTTAACCCTCGATAAAATCACCCACGATAAAATCACCTACTAAAAAATTACCCACAATAAAATAACCCACGATAAAATCACTCCCGATTAAATCACCCACGATAAAATCGCTCATGGTAATATCATCCACGATGAAACAACCTCAATAGAATCACCCATGATAAAATCACCCTCGATAAAATCACACTTGGTAAAATCACCCACGATAAAATAACTCTCAATAGAATCACCCACGATAAGATCACCCTCAATAGAATCAGCCACGATAAAATCACCCATGATAAAATCACCCTCAATAGAATCACCCACAATAAAATCACCCACGATAAAATTACCCTATGTAAAATCACCCACGATAAAATCACTCTCAATAGAATCACCCACGATAAAATCATCCTTAATAGAATCACCCACGATAAAATCACTCACGATAAAATCACCCTCGATTTAATCACCCATGATAAAATCACCCACGATAAAATCACCCACAATAAAATCACACTCGATAAAATCACCCATGATAAAATCACCCTTGAAAAAATTACCCACGATAAAAGCACCCATTATAAAAGAACCTACTCTTAACTCACCAATGATAAAATCACACTTGATAAAATCACCCACGATAAAATCACACTCGCTAAAATTACCCACGATAAAAGGACCCATTATAAAATAACCTACACTAAAATCACCAATGATAAAATGACACTTGATAAAATCACCCACGATAAAATCACCCTCGCTAAAATTACCCACAATCAAAGCACCCATTATAAAATAACCACCACTAAAATCACCCACGATAAAATCAACCTCAATAGAATCACCCACAATAAAATCACACATGATAAAATCACACTTGATAGAATCACCTACGATAAAATTACCCAAGGTAAAATCACCCACGATAAAATCGCTCTCTATAGAATCACCCACGATAAAATCATCCTCAATAGAATCACGCATGATAAAATCACCGATGATAAAATCACCCACGATTAAATCACCCATGATAAAATCACCCACGATAAAATCACCCACCATAAAATCACACTCAATAAAATCATCCATGATAAAATCACCCTCGATAAAATTACCCACGATAAAAGCAACCATTATAAAATAACCTACACTAAAATCACCAATGATAACATCAACCTCGATAAAATTACCCACGATAAAATCACCCTCGATAAAATCACCCTCGATAAAATCACCAAGAATAAAATCACCTATGATAAAATCACCCACGATAAAATCACCTTCGATAAAATCAGCCATGATAAAATCACCCACGATAACATTAGTCATTATAAAATCACACACAATAAAACACCCTTGATAAAATCACACTCAATAAAATCACTGAAATTAAAATTACCAATGGTAAAGTCGCCCTCAATAAAATCACCAACAATAAAATCACCTATGGTAAAATCACCCACGATAAAATCACCCTTGATCAAATCACCCATGATAAAATCACCCATGATAAAATTACCCTCTATTGAATCATCCACAATAAAATCACCCACTATAAAGTCACCCATGATTAAATCACCCTTCAAAAAATCACCCACGATAAAATAACCCTTGATAAAGTACCCCACAAAAAGATCACCAGCTATAAAATTACATACAATAAAATCACACACGATAAAATCACCCAAGGTAAAATCACCCACGATAAAATCACTCTCAATAGAATCACCAACGATAAAATCACCCATGATAAAATCACCCACGATAAAATCACACTCGATAAAATCACCCATAATAAAATCACCCTCGATAAAATTACCCATGATAAAATCACCCACTATAAAATAACCCACACTAAAATCAGCTATGATATAATAACTCATGATAAAGTCACCCATGATAAAATCACCTACGATAAAATCACCCATGATAAAATAACCCACACTAAAATCACACTCGATAAAATCACCCACGATTAAATCACGTATGATAAAATCACACACAATAAAAACACCCACGATAAAATCATCGTCACTAAAATCACCAACGATAAAATCACCCATGATAAAAGCACTCTTAATAAAATCACCCTCGAGAAAATCACCTATGGTAAAATTATCCACGATGAAATCACCCATGATAAAATTACCCAAGGTAAAATCACCCACGATAAAATCATTCTCAACAGAATCACCCATGATAAAATCACCCGCGATAAAACCATCATTGATAAAATCACTCTTAATAAAATCACCCATGATAAAATCACCCATGATAAAATCACCCACGATAAAATCAGACTAGATAAAATCACACTCGATAAATTCACCTTTGATAAAATCACCCTCGATAAAATTACCCACAATGAAAGCACCCATTATAAAATAACCTACACTAAAATCACCAATGATAAAATCACACTTGATAAAGTCACCCACAATAAAATCACCCATGATAAAATCACCCACGATAAATTCAGCCTCGATAAAATCACCCATGATAAAATTAACGTCGATAAAATTACCCACAATAAAATTACCCTCGATAAAATTACCAAGAATAAAATCACCAACGATAAATTCACCCACGAAAAAATATTCATCGATAAAATCACCCATGATAAAATCACCCACGATAACATCACTCATTATAAAATCACACACAATAAAAACACCCTTGATAAAATCACACTCAATATAATCACCAAAATTAAAATTACCCATGATAAAGTCACACTCGATAAAATCACCGACAATAGAATCACCTACGGTAAAATCATCCACGATAAAATCACGCTTGATAATATCACCCATGATAAATCAGCCATTAAAAAATCACCCATGGTAATATCACCCACGATGAAACAACCTCAATAAAATTACCCATGATAAAATCACCCACGATAAAATCACCCATGATAAAATCACCTTTGATAAAATCACACTCGATAAATTGACCCATGATAAAATCACCTTATATAAAATTACCAACGATATAACCCACACTAAAATCACTCATGATAAAATCACACTCGATAAAATCACTCACGATAACATCACCCAGCACAAAATAACCCACACTAAAATATCCCACTATAAAATCACGCATGAGAAAATCACCAAAAATAAAATAACGCACGATGAAATCACCTACGATAAAATAACCGTCACTAAAATTACCCACGATAAAATCACCCATGATAAAATCACCCAAGATAAAATCAAACACAATAAAATCACCCGTTATAAACTTACCCACAATAAAATCAGCCACGATAAAATCACCCAAGGTAAAATCACTTACGATAAAATCACCCTCTATAGAATCACCCACGATAAAATCACCCATGATAAAGTCACCAATGATAAAATCACCACGATAAAATCACACTCGATAAAATCACCCATGATAAAATCACCCTCGATAAAATTACCCATGATAAAATCACCCACTATAAAATAACCCACAGTAAAATCAGCTACGATATAATAACTCTTGATAAAGTTACCCAGGATAAAATCACCCACGATAAAATCACCCATGATAAAATAACCCACACTAAAATCACCCACGATAAAATAACCCACGGTAAAATCACCCATGATTAAATCACGTACCATAAAGTCACACACGATAAAAACACCCACGATAAAATCATTGTCACTAAAATCACGCACGATAAAATCACCCATGATAAAATCACTCAGAATAAAATCACCGTCGATATAATCAACTATGGTAGAATTACCCACGATAAAATCACCCACGAAAAAATAAAACTTGATAGAATCATCCACGTTAAAATTACCCAAGTTAAAATCACCCACAATAAAATCACTCTCAATAGAATCACCCACGATAAAATCACCCACGATAAAACAACCCATGATAAAATCACTCTTAATAAAATCACCCACAATAAAATCACCTACCATTAAATCACAACCGATAAAATCACCCATGATAAAATCACCCTCGATAAAATTACCCATGATAAAATCACCCACTATAAAATAACCCACACTAAAATCAGCTACGATATACTAACTCATGATAAAGTCACCCATGATAAAATCACCTACGATAAATTCACCCATGATAAAATAACCCACACTAAAATCAGCCACGGCAAAATCACCCATGATTAAATCACGTAAGCTAAAATCAAACACAATAAAAACATCCACGATAAAATGATCGTCACTAAAATCACCAACGATAAAATCACCCATAATAAAATCACCTATGGTAAAATTATCCACGATAAAATCACCCACGATAAAATAACCCTCGATAAAATCAGCCACGATAAAATCACACTTGATAGAATCACCCACAATAAAATTACCCAAGGTAAAATCACCCACGATAAAATCATTCTCAACAGAATCACCCATGATAAAATCACCCGCGATAAAACCACCCATGATAAAACACTCTTAATAAAATCACCCATGATAAATCACCCACGATAAAATCAAACTCGATAAAATGACACTCGATAAAATCACTCATGATAAAATCACCCTCGATAAAATTACCCACAATAAAAGCACCCATTATAAAATAACCTACACTAAAATCACCAATGATAAAATCACACTTGATAAAATCACCCATGGTAAAATCACCCATGATAAAATCACCCACGATAAAATCAGCCTCGATAAAATCACCCATGATATAATCAACCTCATTAAAATTACCCACAATAAAATCACCCTCGATAAAATCACCAAGAATAAAATCAGCAACGATAAATTCACCCACGATAAAGTCACCCTCGATAAAATCACCCATGATAAAATCACCCACGATAACACAACTCATTATAAAATCATACACAATAAAAACACCCTTGATAAAATCACACTCAATAAAATCACCGAAATTAAAATTACCCATGATAAAATCACCCATGATGAAATCACCCTCGATGAAATCACCGTCCACAAAATATCCCATCATAAAATCATCCTTGATAAAATCACCCATGATAAAATCAACCTCGATAAAATTATTCACGAAAAAATCACCCTCGATAAAATCACCGATAATAAAATTGCCTATGATAAAATCAACCATGATAAAATCACCTACGATAACATCACCCACGATAAAATCATCCTTGATAAAATCACCCACGATAAAACCACCCCTTCTAAAATCAGCTACGATAAAATTACCCCCGCTAAAATCACCCACGACATAATCACCCATGAAAAGATCAACCACGCTAAAATCATCCACTACAAAATCACCCATGATAAAATTACCATTGATAAAATCACCCACGATAAAATCACCTAAGATAATATTACTAACGATAAAATCATCCTCGATAAAATCACCCTAGCTAAAATCACCCACCGTAAAATCACCCAAGATAAAATCACCCCCAATAAAATCACGCATGATAAAAGCACGCTCGATAAACTCACCCACAATCAAATCACCCTTGATAAAATCACCAACATTAAAATCACTCACACTAAAATCATCCACGATCAAATCACCTTTGATAACATCACCTTTTATAAAATCTCGCACGTGAGATCGCCCACGATCAAATCATGTTCGATAAAATCATTCGCAATAAAATCACCCTCGATAGAATCACCCATAATAAAATCACCCTCAATAGAATCACCCATAGTAAAATCACCCTTGATAAAATCACCCCCAATAAAATCAGACACGATAAAATCACCTTTTACAAAATCACCCCCAATAAAATAAACCACGATAACATCAGTCATGATAATATCACTAACCATAACATCAATCATGATAAAATCACCCACAATTAAATCACCCTCGATAAAATCATCCTCAATAAAATCACCCACAATAAAATCGCCCATGATAAAATCGCCCATGATAAAATCATCTTCGGTAAAATCAATCATGATAAAATCACCCACGATAAAATCACCGTTGATTAAATCACCCACGAAAATCACCCCCAATAAAATAACGCACGATAAAATCACCCACGATAAAATGGCTAATGATAAAATTACCCACGATAAAGTCATCCTCGATAAAATCAACAATAATAAAATCACCCTCGATAGAATCACCCACGATAAAATCAGCCATGATAAAATCACCCACCACAAAATCACACTCGACAAAATCACCCATGATAAAATCTCCCTTGATAGAAATCACCCACGATAATATCACCCTCGCTAAAATCACCCACGATAAAATTACACTTGATAAAATCACCCACTATCAAATCAACTATGGTAAAATCACGCATGATAAATCACCCACGATGAAATCACCCACGATAAAATAAACCTCACTAAAATCACCCTTGATAAAATCACACACGATAAAATCAGCCCCGCTAAATTCACCCACGATAAAATCACACATGATAAAATCACCCATGATAATATCACCCTCGATAATTTCACCGATGATAATATCACCCACGATAAAATACCCACTATACAATCACTCATCGTAAAATAACCATCGATAAAATCATCCTCGATAAAATCAACAATGATAAAATCACCCATGATAAAATAACCAACGATAAAATAACAATCGACAAAATTATCCATGATAAATCACGCTTGATAAAAATCATCCACGATAACATCACCCATGATAATATTGCCCACGATAAAATCTCACCCGCTAAAATCACCCATGATAAAACCACACTTGATAAAATCACCCACGATAACATCACCCACTATAAAATCACCCATGATAAAATAACCCTAGATAAAATCACCCACGATAAAATCACCCTTGATAGAATCACCCACAATAAAATCACCAATGATAAAATCACACTAGATAAAATCAATCATGATAAAATCACCCATGATAAAATCACCCATGATAAAATCACCCACGATAAAATCACCCATGATAAAATCACCCACGATAAAATCACCCTCGATAAAATTACCCACGATAAAATCACCCACGATAAAATCACCCACGATAAATTCACCCTCGATAAAATGAGCTATGATAAAATCGCCCACGATAAAATAAACCTCACTAAAATCACCCACGGTAACCCTTGATAAAATCACACACGATAAAATCAGCCCCGCTAAATTCACCCACGATAAAATCACCTATGATAAAATCACCCATGATAATATCACCCTCGATAATTTCACCCATGATAATATCACCAACGATAAAATCACCCACTATACAATCACTCATCATAAAATAACCATCGATAAAATCATCCTCGATAAAATCAACAATGATAAAAACCCCTTCGATAGAATCACCCACGTTAAAATCACCCATCATAAAATCACCAACGACAAAATCACACTCGACAAAATCATGCATGATAAATCACCCTTGATAAAAATCATCCACGATAACATCACCCATGATAATATTACCCACGATAAAATCTCACCCGCTAAAATCACCCATGATAAAATCACACTTGATAAAATTACCAACGATAAAATCACCAACGTTAAAATAAACTTTGATAAAATCATAAACTATAAAATAACCCACTCTAAAATCACCTACGGCAAAATTACTCACAATAAACTCATTCACGCTAAAATCACCCACGATAAAATCACCCTCGATAAATCACCCACGATAAAATCACCCATGATAAAATAACCCTCACTAAAATCACCTACGACAAAATCATCCACGATAAATTCACCCACACTAAAATCACCCACGATAAAATCACCCTTGATAAAATCACCCACGATAAAATCACCCATGATAAAATCACCCTTGATAATCTCACCCTCGATAATTTCACCCACGATAATATCACCAATCACAAAATCACGCTCGATAAAATCACCAACAATAAAATCAATCACCCACGATAAAATCACCCAACATTAAATAACCCACGATAAAATCACCCTCAATAGAATTACCCACGATAAATTCACCCCCGATAAAATCACCCACGATAAAATCACACACGATAAAATCGCCCACCATAAAATCACCCATATTAAAGTCACCCATTATAAAATCACGCACGATAAAATTACCGACGATAAAATCACCCTCGAGAGAATCACCCAAGATAAAATCAAGCACGATAAAATCACCGTTGATAAAATCATCCATGATAAAATCACCAATGATAAAATCACCCAAGCTAAAATCATCCACGATAATATCACCTACGATAAAATCACCTATGATAAAATCACCCATGATAAAATCACCATTGATAAAAATCATCCACGATAGCATCACCCATAATAATATTACCCACGATAAAATCTAACCTGCTAAAATCACCCATGATAAAATCACACTTGAGAAAATCACCCACGATAACATCACCCAGTCTAAAATCACCCATTGTAAAATCACCCTGGATAAAATCACCCACGATAAATCAGCCAAGATAAAATCACTCATGATAAAATCACTAATAATAAAATTACCCCCAATAAAATCACGCACGATAAAATCAACCTTTATAAAATCATGCATGATAAAATAACCAATGAGAAAATCACCCTCGATAAAATCACCCACGATAAAATCACCCATGATAAAATCACCAATAAAATCACACACGATAAAATAATCCTTTATAAAATCACACACGATAAAATCATTCTTTATGAAATCACGCACGATAAAATGATCCTTTATAAAATCACCCACGATAAAATGACCAATGATCAAATTACCCACGTTAAAATGACCAATGATCAAAATACCCACGATAAAATCATACTCTGTAAAATCACCAATGATAAAATCACCCTTGACAGAATCACCCACGATAAAATCACCCACGATAAAATCACCCACGATAAAATCACCCACGATAAAATCACCCATGATAAAACCACCGACGACAAAATCACACTCAAGAAAATCACCCATGATAAAATCACTCATGATAAAATCACCCTCTATAAAATCAACCACGATAATATCACCCACGATAAAATCACCCTTGATAACATCACCCATGATAGAATTACCCACTATAAAATCACCCACGATAAAATCACGCTCGATAAAATCACTAATGATAAAATCATGCTCGATAAAATTATCCATGATAAATTCACCCTTGATACAATCACCCGTAGTAAAATCACCCTCGATAAAATCACCCCCAATAAAATAACACACGATAAAATCACCCACGATAAAATTACCCACGATAAAGTCATCCTCGATAAAATTAACAATAATAAAATGACCCTCGATAGAATAACCCATGTTAAAATCACTTTTAATAAAATCACCCTCGACAAAATCACCTATGGTAAAATTATCCACGATAAAATCACCCACGATAAAATAACCTTCGATAAAATCACCCACGACAAAATCACACTCGACAAAGTCACCCATGATATAATCACCCTTGATAGAAATCACGCACAATAACATCACCCATGATAATATCACACACGATAAAATCTCACTCGCTAAAATTACACATGATAAAATTACACTTGATAAAATCACCCACTATAAAATTACCCATGGTAAAATCACCCTCGATAAAATCAACAATGATAAAATCACCCTCGATAGAATCACCCACGTTAAAATCGCCCATGATAAAATCACCAACTATAAAATCACACTCGACAAAATCACCCATGATAAATCACCCACGATAACATCACCCATGGTAATACCAACAACGATAAAGTTTAACTCGATAAATCCACCCATGATAAAATCACCCTCGATAAAATCACCCACGATAAAATCTACCTCTATAGAATCACACTCGATAAAATCTCCAACGATAAAATCACCCTCGATAAAATTAGACACAATAAAATCACCAACGATAAAATCACACTCGATAAAATTACCCACGATAAAATCACCAACTATAAAATAACCCACATTAAAATCACCTACGACAAAATCACTTATAATAAACTCACCCAAGCTAAATTCACCCACGATAAAATCACCAATGATAAAATCACCGACTATAAAATCACCTTCGATAAAATCACTTGCGATAAAATCACCCACTATAAAATCACCCATGGTAAAATCACCCTCGATAAAGTCAACAATGATAAAATCACCCTTGATAGAATCACCCACGTTAAAATCACCCATGGTAAAATCTCCAACGACAAAATCACGGTCGACAAAATCACACAGGATAGAAATCACCCACGATAATATCACCCATGATAATATCACCCACGATAAAGTCTCACTCGATAAAATCACCCGTAATAAAATCACCCTCGATAAAATCACCCACAATAGCATCAAACTCAATAGAATCACCCACGATAAAATCTCCCACGATAAAATAACCAATGATAAAATCACACATGATAAAATCACACTTGCCAAAATCACACATGATAAAATCACACTTGATAAAATCACCCACGGTAAAATCAGCCTCGATAAAATCACCCTTGATAAAATCATGCACGATAAAATCACCCATGATAAAATCACTCACGATAAAATCACCGACACTAAAATCACCCACGAAAAAATCACCTACGAAAAAATCACCCACGAAAATATCACCCATGATAAAATTACCCTCGATAAAACCACCCACGATAAAATCACCCACGGTAAAAACAACCACGATAAAAGTACCCACCATAAAATCACCCTTGATAAAATCACTAATAATAAAATCACCCACGATAAAATCACCCTCGATATAATCACCCATGATAAAATCACCTAAGATAAAATCATCCACGATAAAATAACTCTCGATAAAGTCACCCATGATAAAATCACCGACGATAAAATCACACTCGATAAATTACCCATGATAAAATTACCCACGATAAAATAGCCCACTATAAAATAACCCACACTAAAATCACCTACGATATAATTACCCACGATAAAATAACCCATGATAAAATCATCCAAGATAAAATAACCCATGGTAAAATAAACCTCGATAAAATCACCCATGGTAAAATAAACCTGGATAAAATCACCCACAATAAAATGACGTACTATAAAATTACCCACAACAAAATCACCCACGATAAAATCACCCTCGATAAAATCACCCTAAATAGAATCACCCACGATAAAATCAGCCAAGATAATATCACCCACGATAAAATCAGCCAAGATAATATCTCCCACGATAAAGTCAACCTTGATAAAATCATCCACAATAAAATCACGTACTATAAAATTACCCATAACAAAATCACCCACGATAAAATCACCCTCGATAAAATCACCCACGATAAAATCACCCTCAATAGAATCACCCACGATAAAATCAGCCAAGATAAAATCACCCACAATATAATCACCCTCGATAAAATCACCCACGATAAAATTACAGACGATAAAATCACACTCGATAAAATCACCATGATAAAATTACCCACGATAAAATCGCCCATTATAAAATAACCCACACTAAAATCACCTACGATAAAATTACCCATGATAAAATCTCCCTCTACAAAATCAGGAACGATAAAATCACCCATGATAAAATCACACTTGGTAAAATCACCCACGATAAAATCACCAACGAAAAGATCGCCCACGACAAAGTCACCCACTATAAAATCATGCATGATAAAATCATCCACAATAAAATCACCCTTGATAGAATCACCCAAAATAAAATCACCCTCGATAAAATTAACCCGAACAAAATCACCCACGCTAAAATTGCACACGATAAAGTCATCCTCGATAAAATCAACAATAATAAAATCACCCTCGATATAATCACCCACGATAAAATCAGCCATGAGAAAATCACCCACGACAAAATCATACTCGACAATATCACCCATGATAAAATCACCCTTGATAGAAATCACCCACGCTAAAATCACCCATGATAAAATTACACTTGAAAAAATCACCCACAATGAAATTACTAATGGTAAAATCACCCTCGATAAAATCAACAATGATAAAATCACCCTTGACATAATCACCCACGTTATAATCACCCATGATAAAAGAACCAACGACAAAAATCACACTCGACAAAATCACCCATGATAGAAATCATCCACGATAACATCACCGATGATAATATCACCCATGATAAAATAAACCTCAATAGAATCACCGACGATAAAATCACCCACAATAAAATAACACTTAATAAGTCTCCAACGATAAAATCACCCATGATAATATCACACTCGATAATTTCACCCATGATAATATCACCAACGATAAAATCAGCCACTATACAATCACTCATCGTAAAATAACCATCGATAAAATCAACATTGATAAAATCACCCTTGATAGAATCACCCACATTAAAATCACCCATTATAAAATCACCAACGACAAAATCACAGCTGACAAAATCACTCAGGATAGAAATCACCCACGATAATATCACCCATGATAATATCACCCACGATAAAGTCTCACTAGATAAAATCACCCGTAATAAAATCACCCTCGACAACATCACCTCGATAAAATTAGACACGATAAAATCACCAACAATAAATCACCCTCGATAAAATTACCCACGATAAAATCACCAACTATAAAATAACCCACTCTAAAATCACCTGCGGCAAAATTATTGACAATAAACTCACCCATGCTAAAATCACCCACGATAAAATCACCCTCGATAAATCACGCACCATAAAATCACACACGATAAAATCACCAATGAAAAATTCACCAACTATAAAATCACCTTCGATAAAATCACCTGTGATAAAATCTCTCTCGATAAAATCACCTACGACAAAATCACCCACGATATAATCACCCTTGATAAAATCACCCACCATAAAATCAGCCCCGCTAAAATCACCCACGATAAAATCACGAACGAAAAGATTGCCCACGACAAAATCACCCACGATAAAATCATGCATGATAAATCATCCACGATAAAATCACCCTCGATAGAATCACCCAAAATAAAATCACCCTCGATAAAATCAACCCGAATAAAATCACCCACGTTAAAATGGCCAATGATAAAATTGCCCACGATAAAGTCATCCTCGATAAAATCAACAAAAATTAAATCACCCTCGACAGAATCACCTCCGATAAAATCAGCCATGATAAAATCACCCACGACAAAATCACACTCGACAAAATCACCCATGATAAAATAACCCTTGAGAGAAATCACCCACAAAAACATCACCCATGATAATATGACACACGATAAAATCTCACTAGCTAAAATCACCCATTATAAAATTACACTTGATAAAATCACCCACTATGAAATTACTAATGGTAAAATCACCCTCGATAAAATCATCCTCGTTAAAATCAACAATGATAAAATCACCCACGTTATAATCACCCATGATAAAATCACCAACGACAAAATCACACTCGACAAAATCACTCATGATAAATCACCCTTGATAGAAATCATCCACGATAACATCACCCATGATAATATCACCCACGATAAAGTCTCACTCCATTAAATCACCCATGATAAAATCACCCTCGATAAAATCACCCACGATAAAATCAACCTCAATAGAATCACCAACGATAAAATCACCCACGATAAAATAACACTCGATTAATCTCCAACGATAAAATCACCCATGATAAAATCACCAACGATAAAATCACCTTGATAAAATTAGACACGATAAAATCACCAACGATAAAATCAGCCCTCGATAAAATTACCCACGATAAAATCACCAACGATAAAATAACCCATTCTAAAATCACCTACGGCAAAATTACTCACAATAAACTCAATCACGCTAAAATCACCCAAGATAAAATCACCCTCGATAAATCACCCATGATAAAATCACCCACGATAAAATAACCAATGATAAAATCACTGACGATAAAATCACCTTCGATAAAATCTCCCGTGATAAAATCACTCTCGATAAAATCACCCACAATAAAATCACCCTCGATAAAATTACCCACGATAAAATTACCCACGATAAAATCACCCACGATAAAATAACACACAATAAAATCACCTACGACAAGATCACCCACACTAAAATTACCCACGATAAAACCACCCTTGATAAAATCACCCACGATAAAATCAGCCCCGCTAAAATCACCCACGATACAATCACCCATGATAAAATCACCCACGATAATATCACCCTCGATAATTTCACCTACGATAATATCACCCAACACAAAATCACGCTCGATAAAATCACCAACAATAAATCACCTATGATAAGATCCATCACCCACGATAAAATCACCCAACATAAAATAACCCATGATAAAATCACCCTCAATAGAATTACCCACGATAAAATCACCGCCAATAAAATCAACCACCATAAAATCACCCACAATAAAATCGCCCATGATAAAATCACGCGCGATAAAATTTTCGACGATAAAATCACCCTTGAGAGAATCACCCACAATAAAATCACGCACGATAAAATTACTGACGGTAAAATCACCCTGGAGAGAATCACTCACGATAAAATCACGCACAATAAAATCACGCACGATAAAATCATTCACGATAAAATCACCGTTGATAAAATCACCCACAATAAAATCACCAATGATAAAATCACCCAAGCTAAAATCATCCATGATAAAATCCCCAATGATAAAGTCACCCATGATAAAATCACCCACGATAAAATCACCCACGATAAAATCACCCACGATAAAATCACCCACGATAAAATGACCCATGATAAAATCACACTTGATAAAACAACCCACAATAAAATCACCCATGGTAAAATAAACCTCGATAAAATCACCCATGGTAAAATCAACATCGATAAAATCACTAACAATAAAATCACGTACTATAAAATTACCCAGAACAAAATCACCCACGATAAAATCACTATCGATAAAATCATCCACGATAAAATCACCCTCAATAGAATCACCTACAATAAAATCAGCCAAGATAAAATCACCCACGATAAAATTACGGACGATAAAATCACGCTCGATAAAATCACCCATGATAAAATTACCCACGATAAACTCGCCGATTATAAAACAACCCACACGAAAATTACCTACGATAAAATTACCCATGATAAAATCACCCTCTACAAAATCAGGAACGATAAAATCACCCATGATAAAATCACACTTGGTAAAATCACCCACGATAAAATCACCAAGGAAAAGATCGGCCACAACAAAATCACCCACGATAAAATCATGCATGATAAAATCATCCACGATAAAATCACCCTCGATAGAATCACCCAAAATAAAATCACCCTCAATAAAATCAACCCGAATAAAAGCACCCACGATAAAGTCATTCTCGATAAAATCAACAATAATAAAATCACCCTCGATAAAATCACCCACGATAAAATCACCCACGATAGAATCACCCACGATAAAATCACCCACGACAAAATCACAGTCGACAAAATCACCCATGATAAAATCACACTTGATAGAAATCACCCACGATAACATCACTGATCATAATATCACACACAAAAAATCTCACTCGCTAAAATCACCCATGATAAAATTACACTTGATAAAATCACCCACTATAAAATTACTAATGGTAAAATCACCCTCGATAAAATCATCCTCGATAAAATCAACAATGATAAAATCACCCGCGACAGAATCACCCACGTTATAATCAATTATGATAAAATCACCAATGACAAAATCACACTCGACAAAATCACCCATGATAAATCACCCTTGATAGAAATAATCCACGATAACATTACCCATGATAATATCACCCACGATAAAGTCTCACTCGATAAAATAACGCATGATAAAATCACCCTCGATTAAATCACCCACGATAAAATCAACCTCAATAGAATCACCCACGATAATATCACCCACGATAAAATAATACTCAATAAATCTCCAACGATAAAATCATGCTTGATAAAATAACCCACGATAAAATCACCAACTATAAAATAACCCACCCTAAAATCACCTACGACAAAATTACTCACAATAAACTCACCCACGCTAAAATCACCCACGATAAAATCACCCTCGATAAATAACCCACGATAAAATCACCCACAATAAAATAACCCTCACTAAAATCAACTACGACAAAATCAGCCACGATAAACTCACCCACACTAAAATCACCCACGATAAAATCACCCTTGATAAAATCACCCACGATAAAATCACCCATGATAAAATCACCCACGATAATATCACCCTCGATAATTTCACCCACGAGAATATCACCCAACACAAAATCACGCTCGATAAAATGACCAACAATAAAAGCACCTATGATAAAATCAATCACCCACGATAAAATCACCCAAAATCAAATAACAAAAGATAAAATCACCGTCAATAGAATTACCTACGATAAATTTTCCCCCGATAAAATCACCCACGATAAAATCACCCATGATAAAATCGCCCACCATAAAATGACCCACATTAAAGTCACCCATGATAAAATCACGCACGATAAAATTACCGACGATAAAATCACCCTCGAGAGAATCATGCACGATAAAATCAAGTACGATAAAATCACCGTTGATAAAATCATCCAGGATAAAATCACCAATGATAAAATCACCCAAGCTAAAATCATCCACGATAAAATCGCCAATGATAAAATCACCCCTGATAAAATCACACAAGATAAAATCACCCACGATAAAATCACCCACGATAAAATCACCCATGATAAAATCACACTTGATAAAACCACCCACGATAAAATCACCCATGGTAAAATAAACCTCGATAAAATCACCCACGATAAAATCACCCTCGATAAAATCACCCAGTATAAAATTACCCACGGTAAAATCACCCTCGATAAAATCACTAATAATAAAATTACCCACGATAAATTCACCCTCGACAATATCACCCACGATAAAATCACCCGTGATAAAATCACACTTGATAAAATGACACAGGATAAAATCACACATGATCAGATCACAGTTGATAATATCACACATGATAAAATCACACTTGATAAAATCACCCACGATAAAATCAGCCTCTATGAAATCACCCATGGTAAAATCACGCACGATAAAATCACCCACAATAAAATCACCCATGATAAAATCACCGACACTTAAATCACCCACGGTAAAATCACCCATGATAAAATCATCCTTGATAAAACCACCTTCAATAAAATCATTAATAATAAAATCATCCAAGATAAAATCATCCACGATGAATTCACTCTCGATAAAGTCACCCACGATAAAATCACACTCGATAAAATCACCCATGATAAATATACCCACGATAAAATCGCCCACTATAAAATAACCTACACTAAAATCACCTATGATATAATTACCCACCGTAAAATAACCCATGATAGAATCACCCATGATAAAATCACCCACGATAAAATAACCCATTATAAAACAACCCACAACAAAATCAAATTCGACAAAATCAACCATGATAAAATCACCCTCAATAAAATCACCCACGATAACATAACCCATGATAATATCACCCACGATAAAATCACCCTCAATAAAATCACCCATGATAACATCACCCTTGATAAAATCACCTATGATAAAATCACCCTTCATAAAATCACCCATGATAAAATCACCTATGATAAAATCACCAACGATAAAATCACCAACGATAAAATCACCCTCGCTAAAATCACCCACAGTAAAATCACCCTCGATAAAATTAATAATGATAAAATCATGCTCAATAAATTATCCACAATAAAATCACCCACGATAAAATAACGCACGATAAAATCACCCACAATAAAATGACAAACGATAAAATTACCCACGATAAAATCATCCTCGATAAAATCAACAATAAAAAAATCACCCTTGATAGAACCACCCACGATAAAATCGCACTCGACAAAATCACCAATGTTAAAATGACCCTTGATAGAAATCATCCACGATAACATCACCCACGATAATATCACCGATGATAAAATCTTACTCGCTAAAATCACCCATGATGAAATCACACTTGATAAAATCACCCACGATAACATCACCCACTATAAAATCACCCATGGTAAAATCACCCTCAATAAAATCACCCACGATAAATCACCCAAGATAGAATCACCCACGATAAAATTACCTACGATAAAATCACCCATCATAAAATCACCCTCGATAAAATCACTAATGATAAAATCATGCTCGATAAAATCATCTACAATAAAATCAATCTCGATAGAATCACCCTCGATAAGATCACCCCTAATAATATCACGCAGGATCAAATCACCCTTTATAAAATCACGCACAATAAAATGACCAACGATAAAATTACCCACAAACAAATCATCCTCGATAAAGTCACCAATGGGAAAATCACCCTCGACTGAATCACCCACGATAAAATCACCCATGATAAAATCACCCATGATAAAATCACACTTGATAAAATCACCCACGTTAAAATTAGCCTCGATAAAATCACCCATGATAAAATGAAGCACGATAAAATCACCCACAATAAAATGAAGCACGATAAAATCACCCACGATAAAATCACCCATGATAAATTCACCCATGATAATATCACGGACCATAAAATCCCTCACGACAAAATCACCCTCGATAACATCACCCACGATAAAATCACCCTCTATTAAATTACCCACGATAATATCATCCTGGATAAAATAACTAATAATAAAATTTCACACGATAAATTCACCCTCGATAAAATCACCCAGTGAAAAATCATCCATGATAAAATCACACTTGATAAAATCGCACATGATCAAATCACACTTGATAAATCAGCCTCGATAAAATCACCCATGATAAAATCACCCATGATAAAATCACCCATGATAAAATCACCCACGATAAAATAACTCACGCTAAATAACCCACGATAAAATCACCGACAATAAATCACTGACGATAAAATCACCCATGATAAAATCACCATTGATAAAACCACCCACGATAAAATCACCCACGATAAAAACACCCACGATAAAATAACAAACTATAAAATTCCCCACGATAAAATCATCCTCAATAAAATCACTATTAATAAAATATCCCACGGTAAAATCACCTTCGATACAATCACCCAATATAAAATAACCCAAGAGAAATCATCCACGATAAAATCATTCTCGATAACGTCACCCACGATAAAATCACCGACGATAAAATCACACTCAATAAAATCACCCATGATAAAATTACCCACAATAAAATCGCCCACTATAAAATAACCCACACTAAAATCACCTACGATATAATTACCCACGATAAAATAACCCATGATAAAATCACCCATGGAAAAATCAACCTCGATAAAATAACCCACGATAAATCACCCACGATAAAATCACCCTTAATAGAATCACCCACGATAAAATCACCCACGATAAAATCACCTACGATAAAATCATTTATGATAAAATCACCCCCTATCAAAATCACCCTTGATAATATCACCCACGACAAAATCACCCTGATAAGACTTTAATTTAACATCTTTTATTGAATTAATAATCATATTTAAGTATTCTCAAGTAAACAGAATAAGCCAAATTATCTATAAATTATATTCTTTATAAAATAACCCTTTACTCGCAGCTTGATGATCACTCCTTGTTATTACTATATCTTTTGACTCAGTGCTCCTAAAATCCCATTTCTTGATGCAAATTAAAGTAGACACCTGAGGCTTTCAATAAAAACTGGAACCACATGATTTGACAAAGAAATGGATTTTTCATGGACAGTCAAAGTCGAGTCTACTGCAGAATGCAAATGCAGAGAAGTCAACTTCAAAGAAACTGGGCCCCAGGATGCTACGAAGATCCAAAAATCACCAAATTTGTTCCAAAGAAAAGAAGATTCGTAGAACTTTAATCCAGGTTTTGAATGACACAAATCGAACCCAAAATGGATTTTTGGTAAGCCATAGAAGTGCGCTCAATAGCAGCTACGATCAGCTGAAATGCGCAAAGAACCACCCCCAGTGAGGCCCAGTGGATTCGTCTGGGCCTCTAAAATCGTGAATCAGGTCTCATTGGAAAATAGATTCAAATATCTACAATTGGAGACTTGAATCAAGTAATTTGGTGAAGAAACAAGAGAGATATGCACATTCTAAATTAACCTTATGCAGTTGAGTAAAAGAAGCACGCAAGCTAAAGAAATTCGGGCCAGCCTTTCAATGGCCCACCCAATAGGCGAAAGTTATGTAATCTATAAATAGATGGAGTTCCTTTGTAATTAGTGTAGAAGATTTATTAACAAACAAAAAGCACGTAGAGATCCAGAGATTCAATTTTACGATTTTGCAAGCTTAGTTTCAGCAGCGATGAGGAAGAGTTCGTTCTCTTTGCTGTATAGTTCTAGCAGTAGTTCAATTCTTGCATTCTTAGTTCAATACAAGTAAGTTCCGCATAGCTTTTGTAGTTTTGTCTTCTCTGTTTCACGTTCTTGATTCTCGTGTATTTTCTTGATTGTTTACATTCGTTCATAGTATCTTTTACGTCACTGCCTGTAGCTTTGATTAGTTATTTTTCGTTTATGAATATAAGTTTTCCGGTTTCTTGATTTCTGCATTTTATCAAATCTGAAAATTCGAAAGTTTCTAAAGAGTAAATCCA
This sequence comes from Macrotyloma uniflorum, assembly GCA_016859785.1. Lineage (NCBI taxonomy): Eukaryota > Viridiplantae > Streptophyta > Magnoliopsida > Fabales > Fabaceae > Macrotyloma > Macrotyloma uniflorum. Next base: position 174,915 of record BDMB01000138.1, read on the forward strand.
CTAGAGAATTGTCTCTTGATACTTTGCGAAGATTGAGAGCAGTTGGATGTCTTCCAATGGTGTAATTACCACCTGTAAATTCCAGTGAGGTTCAGCACAGTTCCACGTGAGTTTTTCTCTCAAGAAGCCTTGACAAAAAAAATCATTATATTGCATGTGTTTTGATTCTGCGTTTGTGATTCATTTTGTTCTAAAGTTTAGTCATTGTTTTGATCTGATTTCTGCTGTAGTTTAGTTCAACCATAGCTTCTAGTTTTGTCGTGGTCCTGATCTGAATTTAGTTTCATAATACGCTGTTTCCAGTTCGTAGCATGCATTTAAGTGTTAATTGATAGATATTTGATAGTTTTAGCCTCTGCATTGTAGTCAACAGTTTGCATTCATACTCATATTTAAGATCCAGATTGTAGTAGGATAGTTTGATTGAGCTGAGCATCTCGCATCCACATATTTTACTTCAAATGCATTGTTTTAGTTGAACCATATTTTCTATATCGCGCGTTCAAAATTACCCCTCATATATTAGATACCATGAGCATTCCATCCTTGTTTCATATGCACAGTCATCTATCATCACACCACTGAATTCGCATTCCAACCACATCATTCATTGCACATAAAATCATAGACTTTCTACCAAAACCAGTACTGTTAAAACCATACCATAGGCATCCCCTTAGCTTGCATTCTCACTTTTAAATACAGAATCAACAACACCTCCTAAATTGCTCCACGAATTGACATTCAGGGTCTCCTATCTACTACATTAAGAAATGGGATTTAAAAATGTTTGATAAAACCGCAAGCGACTAAAAAGGTTAAATCACACCCACGATAAGATCACCCATGACAAAATCACCCACGATAAAATCATGCATGATAAAATCATCCACAATAAAATCACCCTCGACAGAATCACCCACAATAAAGTCACCCATGATAAAATCACACTTGATAAAATTACCCACGATAAAATCACCCACAACAAAATCAGCTCGATAAAATCATCCATTATAAAATCACCCATGATAAAATCATGCCCAATAAAATTACCCATGATAAAATCACACTTGATAAAACCAGCCACAATAAAATCACTCCCGATAAAATCACCCATGGTAAAATAAACCTCGATAAAATCACGCACGGTAAAATCACCCTCGATAAAATTACCGACGATAAAATCACCCACTATAAAATTACCGACGATAAAATCACCCTCGATAAAATCACCCTTGATAAAATCACCCATGGTAAAATCATTCTCGATAAAATCACCCATGACAAAATCACCATCGATAAAATCACCCATGATAAAATCACTCACTATAAATTTACCACGATAAAATCACACTCAATAAAATCACCCATGATAAAATCACCCTCGATAAAATCACCCACGATAAAATCACACATGATAAAATCGCCCACCATAAAATAACCCACGATAAAATCACCCATGATAAAATCACCCATGATAAAATCACGCACTATAAAATTATCCACGATAAAATCACCGTCGAGAGAATTACCCATGATAGAATAACGCACGATAAATCACCGACGACAAAATCACACTCGAAAAAGTAACCCATGATAAAATCATTCTGGATAAAATCACACAAGATAAAATCACCAATGATAAAATCACCCTAGCTAAAATCATCCACAATAAAATCACCAACGATAAAATCACCAACGATAAAATCACCAACGATAAAATCACCTTCTATAAAATCACCTTTGATAAAATCACCTGTGATAAAATCACTCTCGATAAAAACAGGCACGATAAAATCACCCACAATAAATCACCCACGATAAAATCACCCTTAATAGAATCACCCACGATAAAATCAGCGATGATAAAATCACCAATAATAAAATCACCCACGATAAAATCACCAACAATAAAATCACCCTCGATAAACAGTATAAAATCACCCATGATAAAATCACGCTCGATAACCTCACTAATGATAAAATCATGCTCGATAAAATCATGCTTGATAAAATCATCCACGATAAGATCAATCTCGATAGAATCGCCTATAATAAAATCACCCCCAATAAAACCATGCACAATAAAATCACCCTTTATAAACTCACGCACGATAAAATGACCAACGATAAAATTACCCACAATAAAATCATCCTCGATAAAATCACCAATGAGAAAATCACCCTCGATAGAATCACCCACGATAAAATCACCCATGATAAAATCACACTTGAGAAAACCACCCACGATAAAATCACCCATGGTAAAATAAACCTCGATAAAATCACCCATGATAAAATTACCCTCAATAAAATCACCCACGAAAAAATTACCCATCATAATATTACCCACGATAAAATCACCTTCGATAAAATCACTAATAATAAAACTACCCACGATATATTCACCCGCAATAAAATCACTCACGATAACATCACCGATGATAAAATCACACTTGATAAAATCACGCATGATAAAATCACACATGATAAAATCACACTGGATAAAATCACACAAGATAAAATAACACTCGATAAAATAACCCATGGTAAAATAAACCTATATAACATCACCCGCAATAAAATAACCCTCGATAAAATCACCCACAGTAAAATAACCCACTATAAAATTACCGACGATAAAATCACTAATAATAAAATCTCCCACGATAAAATCAGCCTCCATATAATCACCCATGATAAAATCACCCAACATAAAATCATCCACAATAAAATCACTCTCGATAAAGTAACCCACGATAAAATCAACGACGATAAAATCACACTCGATAAAATCACATATGATAA
>BDMB01000138.1:197500-214654 GCA_016859785.1 Macrotyloma uniflorum
TAAAATCATCCATTATAAAATCAACATCGATAAAATTACCCACGATAACATCACCCACTATAAACTAACCCACACGAAAATCACCCATGATAAAATCACGCACGATAAAATCACCCACCATAAAATCACCCACGATAAAATCACCCATGATAAAATCACCCGTGCTAAAATCACCCACGATAAAATCAACATCGATAAAATCACCCACTATAAAATGACCCACAATAAAATCACCCACGATAAAAATCACACACAATAAAATCACCCTCGGTAAAATTACCCACGATAAAATCACCCACTATAATAGAACCCACACTAAAATCACCTACGATATAATCACTATTGATAAAATCACCCATGATAAAATCACACTCGGTAAAATCACCCACAAGAAAATCATGCACGATAAAATCACCGTCACTAAAATCACCCACGATAAAATCACCCCCACAATAAAATCACCCATGATAATATCACACTCGATAAAATCACCCACGATAAAGTCACCCATGATAAAATAACTCACACTAAAATCACCCACAAAAAAATCACCCATGAGAAAATCATGCACGATAAAATCACACACGATAAAATCACCCATGATAAAATCACCATCACTAAACTGACCCACGATAAAATCACTCATGATAAAATCACCCTTGATAAAATCACCCACGATAAAATTACACACGATAAAATCACCCACGATAAAATCACCCACGATGAAATCACCAACGTTAAAATTACCTACAACAAAATCACCCACGATAAAACCGTGCTCGACAAAATCACCCACGATAAAATCACCCTCGATAGAATCACCCATAATAAAATCAGCCTCGATAAAATCACTCTGAATAATAAACTCACCCAGGTTAAAATTACCCACGATAAAATCACCAATAATAAAATCACCCACGATAAAATCACAAACGATAAAATTACCGTTGATAAAATCACCGACAATAAAATTACCCACGATAAAATCACCAATAATAAAATCACCCACGATAAAATCACAAACGATAAAATTACCCTTGATAAAAACACCGACGATAAAATAAGCCAGGATAAAATCATCGACTGTAACATCACCCTCGATAAAATCACCCATGATAAAATCACCCTAGAGAAAATCACCCACGATAGAATATCCCTAGAGAAAATCACCATTGACAAAATCACCCATGATAAACCCACCCACACTAAAATGACCCATGATTAAATCACACTCGATTAAATCACCCTAAAATAATCACCCACGATAAAATCACCTACGATAAAAACATCCCCGCTAAAATCAGCCCCTTCTCAAAATCACCCACGATAAAATCACCCAGGATAAAATAACCCTTAATAAAATCACCCACGATATAATGAACCACGATAAAATCACCCTCGATAAAATCAACATAAATAAAATTACCCATGATAAAATCAACTTCGATAAAATCACCAATAATAAAATTGCCTACGATAAAATCACCGTCGATAAAATCACTTACGATAAAATCATCCAAGATAAAATCACCCACGATAAAATCACCCTCAACAGGATCACCCTCGATAAAATTACCCACGATAAATTCATCCACTATAAAATACCCCACACTAAAATCACTTACGATATAAACACCCACGATAAAATCACCCATGATAAAATCACCCATGATAAAATCACCCGAAGATAACATCACCCACTATTAAATAACCCACACTAAAATTCCTCACGATATAATCACCTATGAGAAAATCACCCATGATAAGATCACGCACGATAAAATCACCCATGATAAAATCACCCACGATAAAATCAAACACTATAAAATCACACACTATAAAATTACTCACAATAAAATCACTCACGATAAAATCACACTCGATAAAATCATCCATGATAAAATGAACATTGATAAAATTACCCACGATAACATCAGCCACTATAAACTAACCCACAGTAAATTCACCCATGATAAAATCACCCATGATAAAATGACCTACGATAAAATCACCGATACAAAAATCACCCACGATAAAATCACCCATGAAAAAATCACCTGCGATAAAATCACCCACGATAAAATCAACAACGATAAAATTACCCATCCTAAAGTCAACCTCGATAAAATCACTCACAATAAAATCATCGTCACTATAACCAACCACAATAAAATCAGCCATGATAAAATCACCCACGATAAAATCAACCACGATAAAATCACCCACAATAAAATCAGCAATAATAAAATTACCTTCGATAAAATCACCAATAATAAAATCACCCACGATTAAATCACCCTCGATAAATTCATCCACTATAAAATAACCCACACTAAAATCACCTACAACAGAATCACCCACGATAAAATAACCCATGATAAAATCACATTAGATAAAATCACCATAAGATAACATCACCCACTATTAAATAACCCACACTAAAATTCCTCACGATATAATCACCTATGAGAAAATCACCCATGATAAGATTACGCACGATAAAATCACCCATTATAAGATCACCCACAATAAAATCAAACACAATAAAATCACACACTATCAAATTACCCATAATAAAATCAGTCAGGATAAAATCACACTCGATAAAATCATCCATGATAAAATCAACATCGATAAAATTACCCACGATAACATCACCCACTATAAACTAACCGACGGTAAAATCAGCCATGATAAAATCACCCACGAGAAAATCACCCACAATAAAATCATACTCGATAAAATGACCCACGATAAAATCACCGAGACTAAAATCACCCACGATAAAATCAACAACGATAAAATCACCCATGCTAAAGTCAACCTCGATAAAATCACCCACGATAAAATCACCCATGTTAAAATCACACACGATAAACTTGCCCTCGATAAAATTACCAAGGATAAAATCACCTACGATAAAGTCACCCACGATAAAATTACCCTTTATATAATCACCAATGATAAAATCACACTCGATAAAATCACCCATGATAAAATCACCCTCGTTAAAATTACCCACGATAAAATCAACCACTATAAAATAACCCACACTAGAATCACCTACAATATAATTACCCACCATAAAATCACCCATGATAAAATGACACTAGATAAAATCACCCCAAGATAACATCACCCACTATTAAATAACCCACAGGAAAATCGCTCACGATAAAATAACCTATGAGAAAGTCACCTATGAAAAGATCACGCACGATAAAATCACCCATGATAGAATCACCCACGATAAAATCAAACACAATTAAATCACACACTGTAAAATTACCCACAGAAAAATCAATCACGATAAAATCACACTCGATAAAATCATCCATGATAAAATCAACATCGATAAAATTACCCACGATAACTTCACCCACTATAAACTAACCCACACTAAAATCACCCATGAGAAAATCACCCATGATAAAATCACGCACGATAAAATCACCCACGATAAAATCACCGATACCAAAATCACCCACGATAAAATCAACAACGATAAAATCACCCATGGTAAAGTCAACCTTGAGAAAATCACCCACGACAAAATCACCTATGATAAAAATCACGCACGATAATATCACCAACGATAAAATCATCGTCAATAAAATTAACCACGAGAAAATCAGCCATGATAAAATCACCCACGATAAAATCAAGCACGATAAAATCACCCTCGATAAAATCAGCAATAACAAAATTACCCACGATAAAATCACCTTCGATAAAATCACCAATAGTAAAATCACCCAGGATAAAATCATCGTCGATAAAATCACTTACGATAAAATTATCAAAGATAAAATCACTCACGATAAAATAACCCACGATTAAATCACCCTCAATAGGATCACCCTCGATAAAATCATCCACTATAAAATAACCCACACTAAAATCACCTACGACAGAATCACCCACGATAAAATCACCCATGATAAAATCACACTAGATAAAATCACCCGAAGATAACATCACCCACTATTAAATAACCCACACTAAAAATCCTCATAATATAATCACCTATGAGAAAATCACCCATGATAAGATCACGGACGATAAAATCACCCATGATAAAATCACCCACGATAAAATCAAACACAATAAAATCACAAACTAAAAAATTACCCACAAAAAATCACTCACGATAAAATCATCCATGATAAAATCAACATCGATAAAATTACCCATGATAACATCACCCACTATTAACTAACCCACAGTAAAATCACCCATGATAATATCACCCATGAGAAAATCACCCACGATAAAATCACACTCGATAAAATCACCCACGATAAAATCACCGATACTAAAATAACCCATGATAAAATCACCCATGATAAAATCACCCGTGATAAAATCACCCACGATAAAATCACCTATGATAAAAATCACGCACGATAAAATCACCCACGATAAAATCATTGTCACTAAAATCAACCACGATAAAATCAGCAATGATAAAATCACCCATGATAAAATCAACCACGATAAAATCACCCTCGATAAAATCAGCAATAACAAAATTACTCACGATAAAATCACCTTCGATAAAATCACCCATGATTTAATCACCCTTAATAGGATCACCCTCGATAAAATTACCCACAATAAAATCATCCACTATAAAATAACCCACACTAAAATCACCCACAATAAAATCACCCACGATAAAGTCACACATGATAAATTCACCCCTGATAAAATTACCCACAATAAAATAACCCACTATAAAAGAACCCACACTAAAATAACCTACGATATAATCACTATTGATAAAACCACCCACAATAAAATCACCCAAGATAATATCACACTCGATAAAATCACCCATAATAAAATCACATGAGAAAATAACTCACACTAAAATGACCCACAATAAAATAACCCATGAGAAAATCATGAGCGATAAAATCACACACCATAAAATCACCCATAATAAAATCACGCACGATAACATCACCAACGTTACAATTACCGATGACAAAATCAACCACAATAAAATCATGCTCGATAAAATCACCCACGATAAAATCACCCTCGATAGAATCACCCATAATAAAATCACGCACGATAAAATCACCAATAATAAAATCACCCACGATAAAATAAGACACTATAAAATCACTGACACTAACATCACCCACACTAAACTCACCCATGATAAAATCACACTCGATTAAATCACCCTAAAAAATCACCCACGATAGAATCACCTACGATAAAATCACCCACGATAAAATCACCCAGGATAGAATCAGCCTTGATGAAATCACCCATGATAAAATCATGCACGATAAAATCATCCTCAATAAAATCACCAATAATAAAATTACCCATGATAAAATTACCATCGATGAAATCACCAATAATAAAATCACCCACGATAAAATCACCGTCGATAAAATCACTTACGATAAAATCCTCCAAGATAAAATCACCCACGATAAAATCACCCTCAATAGGATCACCCATGATAAAATCACACTCGATAAAATCACCCATGATATAATACCCTCGATAAAATTACCCACGATAAAATCACCTACGATATAATCACCCATGATAAAATAACCCACACTAAAATCACCTACGATATAATCACCCATGATAAAATCCTACTTGATAAAATCACCCACTATTAATTAACCCACACTAAAATCACCTATGAAAAAATCACCCATGATAAAATCACGCACGATAAAATCACCCACCATAAAATCACCCACCATAAAATCACCGCCACTAAAATCACCCACGATAAAATCACCCATGATAAAATCACCCACAATTAAATCAAACCCGATAAAATCACTCACTATAAAATTACCCAGAATAAAATTATACTCGATAAAATCACACATGATAAAAACACCCTCGATAAAATTACCCACGATAAAATCACCAAGTAAAAAAGAACTTATACTAAAATTCACACTCGATAAATTTACCCATGATAAAATCATCCTCGAAAAAATTACACACGATAAAATCACCTACTATAAAATAACCCAGACTAAAGTCGCCTACGATATACTCACCCGTGATAAAATCACCAATGATAAAATCACACTCGATAAAATTACCCACGATAAAATCACCCATGGTAAAATCATTAATGATAAAATAACCCATGATAAAATCACCCTAGACAAAATTACCTACAAAAAAATCACCCGTGATAAAATAACCCATGATACACTAACCCACACTAAAATCACCCATAATAAAATCACCCTCAATAAAATCACCCACGATAAAATATCTTACGAAAAAATCATTCTCGATAAAATCAGCCACGATAAAATTACGCTCAATAGAATCACCCATGATAAAGTCATACTCGATAAAATCACCAACGATAAAAACACTCATGAAACTATCACACTCGATAAAATCACCCACGATAAAATCACCCATCACAAAACAACCCACACTAAAATACCCCACGATAAAATCACGCACGATAAAATTACCCACGATAAAATCACCCAAGATAAAATCACCCATAATAAAATCACCCTTGATAAAATCACCCACGATAAAATCACCCACGATAAAATCACCTTTAGTAAAATCAACTTCGATAAAATCGCCCACGACAAAATAACCCTCGATAAAATCACCCATGATAAAATAACCCTAGACAAAATCACCTTAGACAATATCACCCATGATAAACTCGCCCACATTAAAATTACCCATGATAAAATCAACCTCGATAAAATCACCCTCAATAAAATCACCCTTCGTAAAGTCACCCACGATAAAATCACCCTTGATAAAATCACCCACAATAAAATCACCGAAGATAATATCACTAACGATAAAATCATCCTCGTTAAAATCACCCTAGATATAATCAGCGACGATGAAATCAAAAATCACCCTCGATAGAATCACCTACGATAAAATCACCCATGAGAAAATCACCGTTGATATAATCACCAACGATAAATTCAGTTTCGCTAAAATCCCCCAATAAAATCACGCACGATAGAATCACCCTATATAAAATCACCCCCGATAAAATCACGCCCAATAAAATCACCCACGATAAAACCATCGTCGATAAAATCACCCACGATAAAAACACCGACATGAAAATCACCCACAATAAAATCACCCATGATAAAATCACAATCGATATATTCACCCATGATAAAATCACCCACGATAAAATCAAACACGATAAAATCACCAACTATAAAATTACCCACAATAAAATCACCCACGATAAAATCACACTCGATAAAATCACCCAAGATAAAATCACCCACGATAAAATCACGAACGTTATAATTACCCACAACAAAATCACCCACGATAAAATCACCCATGCTAAATTCACAGTCGATAAAATTACCCACGATAAAATCCCTCACTATAAAATAACTCACACTAAAATCACCTATGATATAATCAGCCATGATAAAATCACACTCGATAAAATCACTCACGATAAAATCATCCCATCGTAAAATCAACCTCCATAAAATCAACCTCGATAAAATCACCCACGACAAAATAACCCTCGATAAAATCACTCATGATAAAGTCACCCTAAACAAAATCACCCATGATAAACTCACCCACACTAAAATCACCAATGATAAAATCACCCTTGATAAAATCACCCATAATAAAATCAGCCTTTATAAGATCACCCACGGCAAAATCACAGCCGCAAAAATCACCCACGATAAATTCACCCTCGATAAAATCATCCACTATAAAATCACCCATGATAAAATCACCTATGATATAATCAGCCAAGATAAAATCACACTCAATAAAATCACTCACGATAAAATCACCCATTGTAAAATCAACCTCCATAAAATCAACCATGGTAAAATCAACCTCGATAAAATCACCCACGACAAAATAACCCTCGATAAAATCACCCATGATAAAGTCACCCTAACCAAAATCACCTTCGACAAAATCACCTTCGACAAAATCACCCATGATAAAATCACCCATGATAAACTCACCCACACTAAAATCACCAATGATAAAATCACCCTCGATAAAATCACCCATGATAAAATTAGCATTTATAAGATCACCCACGGTAAAATCATAGCCGCTAAAATCACCCACGATAAATTCACCCTCGATAAAATCATCCACTATAAAATCACCCATGATAAAATCACCCTTGATAAAATCACCCACGATAAAATCACCCAAGATAATGTCACTAACAATAAAATCATCCTCGTTAAAATCAGCCTAGATAAAATTACCCAAGGTAAAATCACGTCCAACAAAATCACCTACGATAAAATCACCCTTAATAAATTCAGCCACAATAATATTACGTTGTATAAAATCACCAACGATAAATTCACTCACACTAAAATCATCCACAATTAAATCACCGACGATAAAACCAACCATGATAAAATCGCACACGACAAAATCACACTCGATAAAATCACCCATGATAAAATTATCCTCGATAAAATCATCCACGATAAAATCACCCTTGATAGAATCACCCATGATAAAATCACCCATGCGAAAATCACCGTTGATAAAATCACCCTCGAAAGAATCAGCCTCACTAAAATCCCCCAATAAAATCATGCACGATAGAATCACCCTATATAAAATCACCCCCGATAAAATGACCCTTGATAAAATCACCCTCATTAAAATAACCCTCTGTAAAATCACCCTCATTAAAATCACCGACACTAAAATCACCCAAGATAAAATAACCCTCGACAAAATCACCCTAAATAAAATCACCCACGATAAAATCACCTACCATAAAATCAGCCTCGATAAAATCATCCACAATAAAATCACCGTCTAAAGAATCACCATAATAAAATCACCCATGATAAAATTAGCCGCGCTAAAATCACCCACGATAAAATCACCCATGATAAAATCACCCACGATAAAATCACCTATGATAAAATCACCCCCGTTAAAATCACCAACACTAAAATCAACCACGCTAAAATCACCCATGATAAAATCAACCTTGATAAAATCACCCACGATAAAATCAAGCACGATAATATCAACCTCGATAAAATCACCTATGGTAAAATCGACATTGATAAAATCACCCACGATAAAATTACCCTCGATAAAATTAACCACAATAAAATAACCCACTATAAAGTAAACAAATCTAAAATCACCAATAATAAAATCACCCACGATAAAATCAATCTCACTAGGATCACCCACGATAAAATAGCCAACGATCAAATCACCCATGATAAAAGCAACAACGATAACATCACACTCGATAAAATCAACCATGATAAAATCACACTCAATAAAAAGACCCAAGATAACATCACCCACTATAAAATAACCCACACTAAAATCACTCACGATAAAATCACTTATGAGAAAATCACCCATGATAAAATCACGCACGATAAAATCACTGTCACTAAAATCAACCATACTAAAATCACCCACTATAAAATTACCCACAATAAAATCACCCACGATAAAATCACACTCGATAAAATCAACCATGATAAAATTACCCACGATAAATCACCCACTTTAAAATAACCCACACGAAAATCAGCCACGATATAATCACCCACGATAAAATCAACTACGAGAAAATCACTGTCACTAAACTCACCCACAATAAAATCACCCATGATAATATCATGTACGATAAAATCAGCTATGATAAAATCACACTCGATAAAAAGACCCAAGATAACATCACCCACTATAAAATAACCCACACTAAAATCACTCCCGATAAAATCACCTATGAGAAAATCACCCCTGATAAATCACGCACGATAAAATCACCGTCATTAAAATCACCCATGATAAAATCACATTCGATAAAATCACATATGATAAAATTACCCACACTAAAATCACCCAAGATAAAATCACCTAAGATAAAATCACCCACGACAAAATAAGCCACGTTAAAATCACCGACACTAAAATCACCCAAGATAAAATCACCCACAACAAAATCACCCTCAGTAAAATCACCCTCAGTAAAATCACCCTCATTAAAATCACCCTCATTAAAATCACCCTCATTAAAATCACCCTCATTACAATCACACTCATTAAAATCACCCACACTAAAATCACCAATGATAAAACAACCCTCGATAAAATCACCCTCAATAAAATCACCCATGATAAAATCACCTACGATGAAATCAAACTCGATATAATCATCCACGATAAAACCACCCTCTAAAGGATCACCATGATAAAATCACCGTTAATAAAATCACCCACGATAAAATCACCTACAATAAAATCAACCTCGATATAATCATCCACGATAAAATCACCCTCTAAAGAATCACCATGATATAATCACTGTTGATAAGATCACTCACGATCAAATTAGCCCCGCTAAAATCAGCCTCGATAAAATCACCTATGATAAAATCACCATCAATAAAATTACCTACGATAAAATCACCCACTATAAAATAACGCATACTAAAATCACGTACGATATAATCAACCATGATAAAATTACCCAGGATAAAAGCACACACGATAAAAAGACCCAAGATAACATCACCCACTAGAAAATAACCCACACTAAAATCACTCACGATAAAATCACCCTCACGAAAATCACCCATGATAAAATCACCCATGATAAAATCAACCATGATAATATGATGCACGATAAAATCACCCATGATAAAATCAACCACGATAAAATCACCCTCGATAAAATCACCCATGGTAAAATCTACCTCAATAAAATCACAGACGATAAAATCTACCACGATAAAATCACCCTTGATATAATCACACATGGTAAAATCAACCTAGATAATGTCATCCACGACAACATCACCTACTATAAAATTAGCCACAATAAAATCACCCTAGATAAATTCACCAATAATAAATTAACCCACGATAAAATAACCCTCAATAAAATCACCAATAATAAAATCACCCACGATAAAATCACCCAACATAAAATCACCCACGATAAAATCACCCTCGATAAAATCACTCTCAATAAAATCACCAATAATAAAATTGCCCACGATAAAATCACCCAACATAAAATAACCCACGATAAAATCACCCTCAATAGAATCACCCACAATAAAATCACACTCGATAAAATACCCCATGATAAAATCATCATCGATAAAATTACCAACAATAAAATCATCCACTATAAAATAACCGAAACTAAAATCATTTACGATATAATCACCCATAATAAAATCACACTCTATAAAATAACCCACGATAAAATCACCAACTATGAAATAAACCACACTAATATCACATACGATATAATCACCCATGATAAAATCATGCACGATAAATTCATGCACAATAAAATCACCCACGATAAAATCACACACATAAAATCACCCATAATAAAATCACCCTTGAAAAAATCACCCACGATAAAATCACCCTCGATAAACTCATCTAGGATAAAATCACCTTCAATAGAATCACCCACGATAAATTCACCCATGATAAAATAACCCACGATAAAATCACCAACTATTAAATAACCAACAATAAAATCACCTACGATAAAATCACCCACGATAAAATCACCAACACTAAAATCACCCACAATAAAACCACCAATGATAAAATAAACCACGATAAGATCAACCACGATAAAATCATCCTCGATAAAATCACCCATGGTAAAATCAACCTCGATAAAATCACCCACGATAAAATCTACTATGATAAAATAACCCATGGTAAAATCAACCTCGATAAAATCAGCCACGACAAAATCACCTACTATATAATTACCCATAATAAAATCACCCTAGATACAATCACCAACAATAAAATAACCCACGATAAAATCACCCGCGATAAAATCACCAATAATAAAATCGCCCACGATAAAATCACCCTCGATAAATTCATCCACGATAAAATGACCCAAAATAAACTCACCCACGATAAAATGACCCTCGACAAATCACCAATAATAAAATCGGCCATGATAAAATCACCCTCGATAAATTCATCCACAATAAAATGACCCAAAATAAACTCACCCACAATAAAATGACCCTCGACAAATCACCCACGATAAAATCACGCACGATAAAATCACCCACGATAAAATCACCGACACTAAAATCACCCATAATAAACTTACCCATGATAAAATCAACCACAATAAAATCACCCTCGATAAAATTACCCATGGTAAAATCAACCTCGATAAAATCACCCACGATAAAATCTACGACCATAAAATCACACTCAATAAAATCCCTCATGGTAAAATCACACTCAATAAAATACCTCATGGTAAAATCAACCTCGATAAAGTCATCCCCAATAATATCACCTACAATAAAATTAGCCACAATAAAATCACCCTAGATTAAATCACCAATAATAAATTAACCTAAGATAAAATCACCGTCAATAAAATCTCCAATAATAAAATCACCCTCAATAAAATCACCAATAACTAAATCGCCCACCATTAAATCACCCAACATAAAATCTCCCACAATAAAATCACCCTCGGTAAAATCACCCATGATAAAATGATGCACGGTAAAATCACTCACGATAAAATCACCCAACATAAAATCACCCTCAATAGAATCACCCAGAATAAAATGACCCACGATAAAATCACTCATGATAAAATCACCCATGATAAAATCACACTCAATAATATTACCCATGATAAAATCACTCTCGATAAAATTACCCCACATTAAAATCACCCACTGTAAAATAACCCAAACTAATATCATTTACGATATAATCACCCATGATAAAATCACCAACTATTAAATAAACCACGCTAAAATCACATACGATATAATCACCCATGACAAAATCATGCACGATAAATTCACGCACGATAAAATCACCCACAATAAAATCATCGTCACTAAAATCACGCACGATAAAATTACCCACAATAAAATCATCGTCACTAAAATCACCCACATAAAATTACCATTGATAAAATCACCCACGATAAAATTACCCTCGATAAACTAATCCACGATAAAATCACCCTCAATAGAATCACCCACGATAAAATCACCCATGATAAAATAACCCACGATCAAATCACCAACTATTAAATAACCAACAATAAAATCACCCATGATAATATCATGCACAATAAAATCACCCTTGATAAAATAACAAAAACAAAAATCGCCCACAATAAAATTACCCACGATAAAATAGACCACGATAAAATCAACCACGATAAAATCACCCTCGATAAAATCACCCATGGTAAAATCAACCTCGACAAAATCACCAACAATAAAATCTACCACGATAAAATCACCCTCGATAAAATCACCCATGGTAAAATCAACCTCGATAAAATCACGCACAATAAAATCACCTACTATGAAATTACCCACAATAAAATCACCCTAGATTAAATCACCAATGATAAAATAACCCACGATAAAATCACCAATAATAAAATCACCCATGATAAAATAACACAAGATAAAATCACCAACTATTAAATAACCAACAACAAGATCACCGATGATAAAATCACCCACAATAAAACCACCCAAGATAATATCATGCATGATAAAATCACCGACACTAAAATCACCCACAATAAAATCACCCATGATAAAATCAACCACGATAAAATCACCCTCGATATAATCACCCATGGTAAATCAACCTCGATAAAATCACCAACGATAAAATCTACCACGAGAAAATCACCCTCGATAAAATCACCCACGGTAAAATCAACCTCGATAAAATCACCCACGATAAAATCTCCTACTACAAAATTACCACAATAAAATCACCCTAGATAAAATCACCAATAATAAAAAAACCCACGATAAAATCACCAATAATAAAATAACCCACGATAAAATCACCAATAATAAAATCACCCACGATAAAATCACAAACACTAAAATCACCCACAATAAAATTACCCGTGAGAAAATCAACCACGATAAAATCACCCTCGATAAAATCACCCATGGTAAAATCAACCTCGTTAAAATCACCCACGATAAAATTACCGTCGATAAAATCACCCATGGTAAAATCAACCTTGATAAAGTCACGCACGATAATATCACCTATTATAAAATTTCCCACAATAAAATCACCCTAGATAAAATAACCAAGAATAAAATAACCCACGAAAAAATCACCCTCGATAAAATCACAAATAATAAAATCGCCCATGATAAAATCACCCATGATAAAATCACCCAACATAAAATCACCCACGCTAAAATCACCCTCAATAGAATCACCCATGATAAAATCACTCCTAATAAAATTACCAACAATAAAATCAACCCCTATAAAATAACCCAAACTAAAATCATTTACGATATAATCACCCATGATAAAATCACACTCTATAAAATAACCCACGATAAAATCACCAACTATTAAATAAACCACACTAAAATCACCTACGATATAATCACCCAGGATAAAATCACCCATGACAAAAATCATGCACGATAAGTTCACGCACAATAAAATCACCAATGATAAAATCAACCACAATAAAATCATCGTCACTAAAATCACGCACGATAAGATCATTCACATAAAATCACCCATGATAAAATCACCCACATAAAATCACCCATGATTAAATCACCCATATAAAATCACCCAAGATAAAATCACCATCGATAAACTCATACACGATAAAATCACCCTCGATAAAATCACCCATGATAAAATAACCGACGATAAAATCACCAACTATTAAATAACCAACAATAAAATTACCCACGATAAAATCAACCATGATAAAATCACCCATGATAAAATATACCACGATACAATCACCCTCGATAAAATCAACAATAGTGAAATCAACCTCGATAAAATCACCCACGATAAAATACCCTACTATTAAATTACCCACGATAAAATCACCCTCGATAAAATCACCAATAATAAAATTGCCAACAATAAAATCACCCTCGATAAAATCACAAATAATAAAATCACCCAGGATAAATCACCCTCGATAAAATCATCGATGTTAAAATCACCCTCAATAGAATAACCCACGATAAAATCACCTAGGATAAAATCACACTTGATAAGATAACCCACCATAAAATCACCAACTATTAAATAACCAACAATAAAATCACACCGATAAAATCACCCACGATAAAATCACGCCCATTAAAATCACCCATGATAAAATCAACCACGATAAAATCAACTACGATAGAATCACCCTCTATAAAATCACCCATGGTAAAATCAACCTCGATAAAATCACCCACGATAAAATCACAAACTATAAAATTACCCGCAGTAAAATTACCCACGATAAAATAACCCACGATAAAATGATCGTCGATAAAATCACCAATAATAAAATCGCCCACTATAATATCACCCTCGATAAAATCATCCACGATAAAATCACCCAACATAAAATCATCGACGATAAAATCACCCGCATTGAAATCACCGACAATAAAATCACCCTCGGTAAAATCTCCCATGATAAAATCACCCTCGATAAAATCACGCATGATAAAATCACGCACGATAAAATCACCCACGATAAAATCACCCATGATAAGATCACCCACAATAAAATCACTCATGATAAAATCAACCAGGATAAAATCACCCTCGATAAAATCAGCCATGGTAGAATCAACCTCGACAAAATCACCCACGATAAAATCACACTCGATAAAATCAACCGTGGTGAAATCAGCCTCGATAAAATCACCCACGATAAAATCCCCTACTATAAAATTACCTACGATAAAATCACCCTCGATAAAATCACAAATAATAAAATCACCCAGGATAAATCACCCTCGATAAAATCATCGATGTTAAAATCACCCTCAATAGAATAACCCACGATAAAATCACCTAGGATAAAATCACACTTGATAAGATAACCCACCATAAAATCACCAACTATTAAAACACCAACAATAAAATCACACCGATAAAATCACCGATGATAAAATCACCCACGATAGATCACGCCCATTAAAATCACCCATGATAAAATCAACCACGATAAAATCGCCTTGATAAAATCAGCCATGGTAAAATTAACCTTGATAAAATCACCCACGTTAAAATCAACTACGATAGAATCACCCATGGTAAAATCAACCTCGATAAAATCACCCACGATAAAATCACAAACTATAAAATTACCCGCAGTAAAATTACCCACGATAAAATAACCCTAGATAAGGTCACCAATAATAAAATAACCCACGATAAAATCATCGTCGATAAAATCACCAATAATAAAATCGCCCACTATAATATCACCCTCGATAAAATCATCGACGATAAAATCACCCAACATAAAATCATGGACGATAAAATCACCCGCATTGAAATCACCGACAATAAAATCACCCTCGGTAAAATCTCCCATGATAAAATCACCCTCGATAAAATCACGCATGATAAAATCACGCACGATAAAATCACCCACGATAAAATCACCCATGATAAGATCACCCACAATAAAATCACTCATGATAAAATCAACCAGGATAAAATCACCCTCGATAAAATCAGCCATGGTAGAATCAACCTCGACAAAATCACCCACGATAAAATCACACTCGATAAAATCAACCATGGTGAAATCAGCCTCGATAAAATCACCCACGATAAAATCCCCTACTATAAAATTACCCACGATAAAATCACCCTCGATAAAATCACAAATAATAAAATCACCCAGGATAAATCACCCTCGATAAAATCATCGATGTTAAAATCACCCTCAATAGAATAACCCACGATAAAATCACCTAGGATAAAATCACACTTGATAAGATAACCCACCATAAAATCACCAACTATTAAATAACCAACAATAAAATCACACCGATAAAATCACCGATGATAAAATCACCCACGATAAAATCACGCCCATTGAAATCACCCATGATAAAATCAACCACGATAAAATCGCCTTGATAAAATCACCCATGGTAAAATTAACCTCGATAAAATCACCCATGGTAAAATCAACCTCGATAAAATCACCCACGATAAAATCACAAACTATAAAATTACCCGCAGTAAAATTACCCACGATAAAATAACCCTAGATAAGGTCACCAATAATAAAATAACCCACGATAAAATCATCGTCGATAA
>BDMB01000138.1:218417-304440 GCA_016859785.1 Macrotyloma uniflorum
ATCACCCACGATAAAATCAACTACGATAGAATCACCCTCTATAAAATCACCCATGGTAAAATCAACCTCGATAAAATCACCCACGATAAAATCACAAACTATAAAATTTCCCGCAGTAAAATTACCCACGATAAAATAACCCTAGATAAGGTCACCAATAATAAAATAACCCATGATAAAATCATCGTCGATAAAATCACCAATAATAAAATCGCCCACTATAATATCACCCTCGATAAAATCATCCACGATAAAATCACCCAACATAAAATCATCGACGATAAAATCACCCGCATTAAAATCACCGACAATAAAATCACCCTCGGTAAAATCACCCATTATAAAATCACGCACGATAAAATCACCCACGATAAAATCACCGTACATAAAATCACCCACGATATAATCACCCTCAATAGAATCACCCATGATAAAATCACCCATGATAGAATCACCCACGATAAAATCACCCACCATAAAATCATCGTCACTAAAATCACCCACGATAAAATCACCAATGGTTAAATCACCCTTTATAAAATCACCCATGATAAAATCACCCATGATAAAATCATGCACGATAAAATCACTCACGATAAAATCACCCTCAATAGAATTATCCATGATAAAATAGCCACGATAAAATCACCCATGATAAAATCACCCTCGATAAAATTACCCACACTAAAATCACCTACGATATAATCACCCATGATAAAATCGCCAATGATAAAATCACAATCGAAAAAATTACCCATGAGAAAATCACCCACTATAAAATAACCCACACTAAAATCAACCACGATAAATTCACCCACGATAAAATCACCAATGAACAAATCACCCTTTATAAAATCACCCTGAGAAAATCACCCACGATAAAAACACGCAAGATAAAATCACCGACTATAAAATCACGGTCAGTAAAATCACCCATGATAAAATCAGCCACAATAAAATCACCCGTGATAAAATAACCCACACTAAAATCACCCACGATAAAATCACGCATGAGAAAATCACCCATGAGAAAATCACCAACAAGCAAATCACCTTCACTAAAATCACCCAAAATAAAATCACCCATGATAAAATCACCAACGATAATATCACCCACGATAAATTCAACCAGGATAAAATCACCCTCGATAAAATCACCCACGGTAAAATCAACCTCGATAAAATCACCCACGACAAAATATCTCTCGATAAAATCACCTTTGACAAAATCACCCATGATAAACTCTCCCACACCAAAATCACCCTCCATAAAATCACAGTCAATAAAATCACCCACGATAAAATCCCCCACGATAAAATCACCTACGATAAAATATCCTCGATAAAATTATTCATGATAAAATCATCGTCGATAGAATCACCCATGATAAAATCACATACGATAAAATCATCCCCGCTAAAATCACACATGATAAAATCAACCATGATAAAATCACCAATGATAAAATGACCCATGATAAAATGACCCATGATAAAATCACCCACGATAAATTCACACACGATAAATTCACACACGATAAAACCAACCACGATAAAAGCACCCACGATAAAATCACCCACGAGAAAATCACCAACTATAAAATTACCTACGATAAATTCACCCTCGATAAAATCACAAATAAGAAAATTACCCTTGATAAAATCATCCTCGATAAAATCACCAATATTAAAATCAACCACGATAAAATCACCCTCGATAAAATCGACAATAATAAATTTACCCACGATAAAATCAACCTCAATAAAATCACCAATAATAAAATCACCCTCAATAGAATCAGCGACAATAAAAACACCCACGATAAAATCACCCATGATAAAATCATCCACACTAAAATCACCCACAATTAAATCATCCATGATAAAATCAACCACGATAAAATCACCCTCAATAAAATCAACCTCAACAAAATCACCCACGATAAAATCATCATCGATAAAATCACCCATGGTAAGATCAACCTCGATAAAGTCATCCACGATAATATCTACCACTATAAAATCAACCTCGATAAAATCACCCATGGTAAAATCACCCTCAATAAAATCACCCACGATAAAATCACCTACTATAAAATTACCCACGATAAAATCACCCTAGATACAATCACCAATAATAAAATAACCCACGATAAAATCACTCTCGATAAAATCACCAATAATAAAATCGCCCACGATAAAATCACCCTCGATAAATTCATCCACGATAAAATGACCCAAAATAAACTCACCCACGATAAAATGACCCTCGACAAAATCACCCATGATAAAATCACGATAGATAAAATCACCCACGATAAAATCACTGACACTAAAATCACCCACAATAAAATTACCCATGATAAAATCACCCTCGACAAAATCACCCATGGTAAAATCAACCTCGATAAAATCTCTCATGGTAAAATCAACCTTGATAAAGTCAGCCACGATAATATCACCTACTATAAAATTACCCACAATAAAATCACCAATAATAAAATAACTCATGATAAAATCACCCTCGATAAAATTACCAATAACAAAATCGCCGACCATAAAATCACCCAACATAAAATCACCAATGATAAAATCACCCTCGGTAAAATCACCCATGATAAAATCAAACACGATCAAATCACTCACGATAAAATCAACCAACATAAAATCTCCCACGATAAAATCACCCTCAATAGAATCACCCACAATAAAATCTCCCACGATAAAATCACCCATGATAAAATCATCCACGATAAAATCACACTCGATAAAATGACCCATGATAAAATCACTCTCGATAAAATTACCGAACAATAAAATCACCCACTGTAAAATAACCCAAACTAAAATCATTTACGATATAATCACCCATGATAAAATCACACTCTATAAAAAACCCACGATAAAATCACCAACTATTAAATAAACCACACTAAAATCACATATGATATAATCACCCATGATAAAATCACCCATGACAAAATCATGCACGATAAATTCACGGACGATAAAATCACCCACGATAAAATCATCCACAATAAAATCATCGTCACTAAAATCACGCACTATAAAATCACCCTCCATAAACTCATCCACGCTAAAATCACCCTCAATAGAATCACCCACGATAAAATCA
Organism: Macrotyloma uniflorum; assembly: GCA_016859785.1. Taxonomy (NCBI): domain Eukaryota; kingdom Viridiplantae; phylum Streptophyta; class Magnoliopsida; order Fabales; family Fabaceae; genus Macrotyloma; species Macrotyloma uniflorum. Next base: position 221,554 of record BDMB01000138.1, read on the forward strand.
CGCATGATAAAATAACCCACGATAAAATCACCAACTATTAAATAACCAACAATAAAATCACCCATAATAAAATCACCCATGATAATATCATGCTTGATAAAATCACCCACGATAAAATCACCGACAATAAAATCACCCATGATAAAATCAACCACGAAAAAATCACCCTTGATAAAATCACCCATGGTAAAATCAACCTCGATAAAATCACCCATGGTAAAATCAACCTCGTTAAAATCACCTACACTAAAATTACCGTCAATAAAATCACCCATGGTAAAATCAACCTCGATAAAGTCACCCACGATAATATCACGTACTATAAAATTACCCACAACCGAATCACCCTAGATAAAATCACCAATAATAAAATAACCCATGATAAAATTACCCTTGATAAAATCACGAATAAAAAAATCCGCCACGATAAAATCACCAAACATAAAATCACCCACGATAAAATGACCCTCTGTAAAATCACCCATGATAAAATGACGCATGATAAAATTACCCACGATAAAATCACACACGATAAAATCAGCCATGATAAAATCCCCCTTGATAAAATCACCCACGATAAAATTACTCACAATAATATCACCTTCGATAAAATCACCCACAATAAAATCACCCTCGATAAAATTACCCATGATAGAATCACCCTCGATAAAATCACCAATAATAGAACTACCCACGATAAAAACACCCTTGATAAAATCACCAATAATAAAATCACCCACGATAAAATCATCCTCGATAAAGTCATCCACGATAAAATTACCCTCAATAGAATCACTCTCGATAAAATCACCGATAATAAAATAACCCACGATAAAATCACCCATGATAAAATCACCCATGATAATATCATGCACGATAAAATCACTCACGATAAAATCACCCACACTAAAATCACCCACAATAAAATCACCCATGATAAAATCAATAACGATAAAATCACCCTCGATAAAATCATCCATGGTAAAATCAACCTCGATAAAATCACCCACGATAAAATCTACCACGATAAAATCACTCTCGATAAAATCACCCATGGTAAAATCAACCTCGATAAAGTCACCCACGATAATATCACCTACCATAAAATTACCCATAAGAAAATCATCCTAGATAAAATCACCAATAATAAAATAACCCACGATAAAATCACCCTCGGTAAAATCACCCAGGATAAAATCACGCACGATAAAATAACTAACGATAAAATCACCCACGATAAAATCACCGACAATAGAATCACCCACGATAAAATCACCCACGATAAAATCACTCATGATAAATCACGCACGATAAAATAAAACTCGATAAAATCATTAGTGATAAAATTACCCACGATAAAATCTCACTCGATAAAATCACACACGATAAAATCAATCATAATAAAATCGATTGTTGCTGGTATCGCGTGAGGGTCGAGAGCGAGGGTCCTAGATTTAGGGTTTCTCTCCGTCTGCGCCGCCTTGCCCACGGTGGCTCCGATCGCCACACGAGGAACGCGTCCCCCCTTCCTCTTCTCTCACGGTGCCTAGGGTGTCCTGCCACCGGGTGTGGCCGTTATGGCTAAGAAGAGGGGGAGACCGCCAAAATCTCCGTCTCCTCTTCCGTCGAAGTCCTCTGAAGTGATTATCAAGGCCCTTGGAAGTCGTTGACTTGGAAGCTATCGAAAGCTTGCCGCCCGAGCATTTGGAGTCGTTGTTGCAAGGGATCAATCTGATTCGTGAAAAAGCTAAGGGTCTGAAGCCTACTGTTCCGTTGCCTGTTGGATCTGGAAACAAGAAATTGAGTGCAAATGTAGTTGATACGAGAGCAACTTCAGTCTCAAACATCGTTCAAAACGCCGAAACAGTGCTGAAGTTGGATGATAATACAAGAAAAAGGCCATCAGTGTGGGACTCTTTTGACATCTCGAAGCTGAGAAATGCAGGAGAGAAATTAAAGTTCTATCAGCCAGAGTTGAAGGAAGGGGTTCCCATCTGTAAAATCCTTGAAGAAGATGTTGTGGAGGAAGAAAAATACTGGCAACAAGCACTGGTCTGCTATGTTTTGGGTGCCAAGCCACCATATGCGGTGATTCAAGGATTCCTAAAGAAAGCATGGGGTCACCATGGTATCGACAAGATACTTATGAACAATGATGGAACAATAGTGGTGCGATTCAACTCACTGGAAGCCAGAGATACTATTCTAGAAATTGGGATTTATCACTTTGATAAAAAACCCCTTATCCTAACGCCATGGACAGGAACACCAATGTCTAAGACCCTCCTGGAGTGCGTGCCAGTCTGGATCCAATTCCCTAATCTAAATCTGAAATTCTGGGGAGCTGCAGCTTTGAGCAAAGTAGCGAGCTTGGTAGGCACACCAATAATGGTTGATCAAGTCACCAAGGAGAGGAACAGACTAAATTATGCTAGAGTTTTGGTGGAAGTAAACCCAATTGAGCTCCTTGAAGAGATTTATTTTGAAGATAATAAGGGAAATGTTGTGACTCAAAAAGTGACATACGAGTGGAAGCCTGTACTGTGTGCTAGTTGTGCTAAATATGGTCATGATAGTAAGATGTGTAGAAAACAAACTAAGCAAGTTTGGGTGGAGAAGAAGAAGGACAATAGGGAAGAAGTTGAAGAAAATGAGGATAGTTTAAAGCTCAAACAAAACTTAGAGAATGAGCCTCTACCAGAAGAAAACAGGGAGAATGAGCCTCTACCAGAAGAAAACAGGGAGAATGTTCTAGAGAAAGTGAAGGATTTGTGCATTATGAATCCAATTGGAAATGTCCCTGATGAAAATGGTATAATATCAGGTGCGGTCAGTGGGGTAAATAGTGCAAATGGTCTGTCTTGTGGTACTGGAGAAGGGGTGTTGGACAAAGCAAATGAACTACCCTGTCCTACAGATTCAGGTAACAGTAACTCAGTGACTGCTGTGATTGCTGGAAGCGAGGGAGCTACATGGAATCCTGTCAAAAGAAGGAGTAAGACTCAACAAAGAAACTCAGCACAAAGAGGTGAGATTTCAGTATCTCATCATCCTCATGGATAGTCTTGCAACATGGAACATCCGAGGGATCAACCACCCTCGTAAACAAAAATACCTAAAAAGGTTGATATGTGAATATAAATTAGGAATAGTAGGCGTGTTGGAGAATAAGTTGAGAGCAAACTCCTATGAGTCTGTCAAAAACAGCATTGTCCCTGGTTGGGGCTCATAAATAAACCTGGAGCATTGTGACCTTGGACGCATTTGGATTATGTGGAAGCCAGATATGTTTCAGGTAACTGTGTTGTCTTCTAGTAAACAGTACGTCCATTGTCTGATAAATCATAGGCATGAACACTCTCAGTTTGTGGTTACTTTTGTATATGGTGCAAATGACGCTGATTTGAGAAATGATCTGTGGGCCAACCTGTCCAGCCTTAGTAGTAGTGGTTTTTTGCCTTGGCTGGTCATTGGTGACTTTAACTCTATTATGAAGCCAGAAGAGAAGCTTAGGGATCTTGACATCGATGTTAACAGGTTACAGGGCTTCAGAGATTTTGTGACTCATTGTGATTTAATAGATATGCAATCTAAAGGCTGTCATCTAACCTGGTCTAACAAGCAGGATGGAGCAGACAGAATTTGGTGCAAGTTAGATAGAGCTCTTGTCAATGATGCTTGGATATCTGTTTGGCCTGGCGCTGAAACTCAATTCCTCAATGAGGGAATATCTGATCACTCTCCTGCTGTGGTGGTGTGGAATGCAAATTGGCAAAACAAGGCTGGTAGTTTTAAATTTTTCAATATGCTTGGCAATGATCCCGACTTCTTAAAGATTGTTGAGGATAGTTGGATGCAGAATCATACTGGTAGTGCAATGTTCTGCCTGATGAGGAAGCTTAAGGATCTTCAGGCCCCTCTGAGAAAGCTTAATTCAGAAAGATACCATGACATTGATAAGAGGGAAGAGGTTTGTAGAGGTGAGTTGATTAGAACTCAAGCTAATCTAGCTGAGGACCCCTTAAATATACATCTTCAAAAGATAGAGAAAGAAGCGAGTAAAGAATTCCTAAAGGTCTCGGATGATGCTCTAAGCTTCCTGAGACAGAAAGCTAAAGAGTATTGGCTCAAGGATGGGGATCAGAACACTAAAGCCTTCCATATTGCCATCAAACTCAGATTATACAGAAACCGAATTTTGTCTGTCAGAGACGATCAAGGCAATCTATGCTCTAATAAGCAGGACATTGGCACAACTTTTTTGAAGTACTATAGAGATCTTCTGAATGGTGCTGGATCTGAATGGTGCATGACCGATAGTGATATTAACCAAGGTAGGGTCCTTACTGTTTCCCAGCAGCTGAACCTCATAGCTCCCATCTCTGACTTGGAGATCACCAATATTTTTATGGCAATGCATCATGACAAGTCCCCTGGTCCTGATAGATTTAGGGCTGGCTTTTTCAAGAAAGCTTGGCCTGTTATTGCTAATGATTGCATTGCAGCTGTCCATGAATTTTTCAACTCAGGGAGAATGCTAAAGGAAGTTAATTGCACTAATATTGTCTTAATTCCCAAGAATGATTGCCCGAATAATGTAAATGATTATAGGCCTATTTCCTTATGCAACACTATATATAAGTGTATCTCTAAAATCCTTTGTAATAGAATGCAGCAGGTATTACCGGACATTATTGATGAGAACCAAGCAGCATTCATTGGTGGCAGAAGCATCATTCATAACATCCTCATCAACCAAGAGCTACTGAGATTATATGAAAGGAAATACACCTCTTCCAGATGCCTCATGAAGATTGATATTAGAAAAGCTTATGATGTTATCAACTGGTCGTTCATTGGCAGATCGTTGCAAGCCTTGAAATTTCCACAAAAATTCATACATTGGATTATGGAATGCACCACTACAGCTTCTTTCAATCTTATTATCAATGGAACCAACTTGGAGAGGTTCAGTAGCACAAGGGGAATCATACAGGGAGATCCAATCTCACCTTTAATATTTGTCATTCCTATGGAGATGTTGTCTAGAAAGTTGAAGGAAGCAACAAACCGCCCTAGCTTCAGATTCCATCCTCTATGTAAGGAAAACAAATTGCTTAGCGTAGCTTTTGCTGATGACCTTATGGTGTTTTGTAAAGGTAATGCAGCCAATGTCCAAATTTTAAATGATGCCTTTGCCAATTTCTCTTTAAGCTCTGGTCTCTTTGCTAATAAACACAAATCAATGATATTTATGGCTGGAATGACGGATCAACAACAAGCCCACCTTCAGCAAATCACTGGCTTTCAGAAAGGATCTTTTCCTTTTAGATACCTTGGGTTACCCCTCTCAGCAAAGAAGTGGTCAGTTGCAACTTGTCAGTATTTAGTAGAAAGAATCACCAAAAGATTGAATACTTGGAAATCAAGAAACCTATCATATCAAGGGAGGTCTCAACTTATCCAATCTGTGCTGCTGACTCTCCACACTCATTGGGCCACAGTGTTCATCATTCCTAAACGGGTGATAAAGGGAATTGAACAAAAGTGCAGGGACTTTCTATGGGGCCTTAATCAGATGGGCAGGCCAAGAGCTGCTGTAGCGTGGCAGACCCTGTGTAGACAGAAAAAACATGGTGGTTTAGGCTTCCAAGATGTGCACATTTGGAATGTTGCAGCGCTTGGCAAGCAAGTTTGGCAATTAGCTATGAAGAAGGATCAACTATGGGTCAAATGGATAAGTTCAGTGTATATCAAACAAGGGGATCTGTGGCAATGTCAGCAAACAATTGCAACTAGTTGGCATTGGAAACAATTACTCAAGGCTAGAGACAGATTGAGCAGTGGCTACACAAATGGTCTATGGCTTGGCCAGCAGAACAAGGAATATACTGTGAAGGAAGGCTATAGGCTACTACTTGGTCCCCAAGAAAACTTTGACTTGCACAAATTGGTGTGGAATAGTTACTCAGTTCCTAAGTATGATTTCATTCTTTGGCTGGCAGTCAAGGATAGACTGAGAACTAAGGATTCTCTGGCTATGTATATGCAGATTCAACTTGAATGCTACCTTTGCAACAATTTCACGGAATCTCGTGACCACCTGTTTTTCTCTTGCACTTGGAGTCGTGAACTCTTAGAAGCTGTTTGTGGATGGTGCTGCTTAGACCAGTGGAGCTATAGATATCACAACTGGAGTCGATGGCTACGGTTTGCATTCAAAGAGAAAGTGAGGAGGAAATTTGTGTACTCAGCTATGGCAGCTTGTGTGTACCATACTTGGATGGAGCGTAATCGGTGACAATTCTTGCACAAATCCAAGAGACCAGACCAAGTCTTCGTGTTGATTAAGAAGGAAGTGGCACTTAGGATATTTTAATTCTTCCTAGTTTTAGAAATTGGCCCAACAAGGTCTTAGTTGATAGGATACTTAAGGAAATTCATTGATTTTTTTGAACTGTAACTACCTCCTAGTCTCTCAAACTCAAACCCTACATAGTAGGTGGGGAATTTAGGGATACTAGATTGTTATGAGTCGCTATTTTGCAAGTGGAAATGAAGATTACTTCTACCAAAAAAAAAATAATAAAATCACCCATGAGAAAATCACGCACGGTAAAATCATGCCTGATAAAATCACCCACGATAAAATCACCGACACTAAAATCACCGACAATAAAATCACCCATGATAAAATCAACCACGATAAAATCACCCATGGTAAAAACACCCATGATAAAATCACACTCGATAAAATCACCCACAATCGAATCTCACATAGTAAAATCACCCACGATAAAATCACCCTCGGTAATATCACCCAGAATAAAATCACGCACTATAAAATTACCCACAATCGAATCACCCTAGATAAAATCACCAATAATAAAATAACCCATGATAAAATTACCCTCGATAAAATCATGAATAAAAAAATCCGCCACGATAAAATCACCTAACATAAAATCACCCACGATAAAATGACCCTCTGTAAAATCACCCATGATAAAATGACGCATGATAAAATTACCCACGATAAAATCACCCACGATAAAATCAGCCAAGATAAAATCCCCCTTGATAAATTCACCCACGATAAAATTACTCACAATAATATCACCTTCGATAAAATCACTCACAATAAAATCACCCTCGATAAAATTACCCACGATAGCATCACCCTCGATAAAATCACCAATAATAAAATTACCCACGATAAAAACACCCTTGATAAAATCACCAATAATAAAATCACCCACGATAAAATCATCCTCGATAAAGTCATCCACGATAAAATTACCCTCAATAGAATCACTCACGATAAAATCACCCATAATAAAATAACCCACAATAAAATAACCCATGATAAAATCACCCATGATAATATCATGCACGATAAAATCACTCACGATAAAATCACCCACACTAAAATCACCCACAATAAAATCACCCATGATAAAATCATCAACGATAAAATCACCCTCGACAAAATCACCCATGGTAAAATCAACCTCGATAAAATCACCCACGATAAAATCTACCACGATAAAATCACCATCGATAAAATCACCCATTGTAAAATCGACCTCGATAAAGTGACCCACGATAATATCACCTACTATAGAATTACCCATAAGAAAAATATCCTAGATAAAATCACCAATAATAAAATAACCCACGATAAAATCACCCTCGGTAAAATCACCTAGGATAAAATCGCGCACGATAAAATAACTAACGATAAAATCACCCACGATAAAATCACCGACAATAGAATCACCCACGATAAAATGACCCACGATAAAATCACTCATGATAAATCACGCACGATAAAATAAAACTCGATAAAATCATTAGTGATAAAATCACCCACGATAAAATCTCACTCGATAAAATCACACACGATAAAATCTATCATAATAAAATCACCCATGAGAAAATCACGCACGGTAAAGTCACGCCTGATAAAATCACCCAAGATAAAATCACCGACACTAAAATCACCCACAATAAAATCACCCATGATAAAATCACCCACAATAAAATCACCCACGGTAAAAACACCCACGATAAAATCACACTCGATAAAATCACCCGAAATCAAATCTCACATAGTAAAATCACCCACGATAAAATCACCCTCGGTAAAATCACCCAGGATAAAATCACGCACGATAAAATAACTAACGATAAAATCACGCACGATAAAATCACCCTCAATAGAATCACCCACAATAAAATCACGCACGATAAAATCACTCATGATAAAATCACGCACGATATAATAAAACTCGACAAAATCATTCGTGATAAAATCACCCACGATAAAATCTCACTCGATAAAATCACACACGATAAAATCAATCATGATGAAATCACCTATTAGAAAGTCATGCATGATAAAATCACCCATTAGAAAATCACGCACGATAAAATCACCCTCACTAAAATCACCCACTATAAAATTACCTACGATAAAATCACCAATAATAAAATTACCAACGATAAAATCACCTTAGATAAAATTACCAATAATAAAATCACCCACGCTAAAATCACCCTCGATAAATTCATCCACGATAAAATGACCCAACATAAAATCACCCACGATAAAATCGCCGTCAATAGAATCACCCACGATAAAATCGCCGTCAATAGAATCACCCACGATAAACACCCATGATAAAATATCCCACGATAAAATCACACTAGATAAAATGACCCATGATAAAATCACCCTCGATAAAATCACCCACGATAAAATCACCCACTATAAAATAACCCACACTAAAATCACTTACGATATAATCAACCATGATAAAAACACCAATGATAAAATCACCCATGATAAAATCACCCACGATAAAATCTCACTCGATAAAATCACCGATGATAAAATCACACTGTATAAAATAACCTACAATAAAATAACCAACTATTAAATAAATCACACTAAAATCATCTACGATATAATCACCCATCATAAAATCATGCATGATAAAATCACCCAAGATAAAATCACCATCAATAAAATCACGCACGATAAGATCACCCATGATAAAATCACCCACATAAAATCACCCACGATAAAATCACCCACAATAAAATCACCCTCGATAAAATCACCCACGATAAAATCAACTACTATCAAATTACCCACGATAAAATTACCAATAATAAAATTACCCACAATAAAATCACCCTCGATGAAATCACTAATACTAAAATCACCCACAATAAAATCACCCTCGATAAAATCATCCTCCATAGAATCACCCACAACAAAATCACCTAGGATAGAATCACACTTGATAAGATAACCCACGATAAAATCACCAACAATGAAATAACCAAAAACAGAATCATCCATGATAAAATCAGTCATGAGAAAATCATGCACGATAAAATCACCCACAATAAAATCACCGACACTAAAATTACCCACAATAAAATCACCCATGATAAAATCAACCACGATAAAATCACCCTCGATAAAATCACCCAATGTAAAATCAACCTTGATAAAATCACCCACGATAAAATCAACCACGATAAAATCACTCTCGATAAAATCACCCATGGTAAAATCAACCTCGATAAAATCACTGACGATAAAATCTACCACGACAAAATCACCCATGGTAAGATCAACCTCGATAAAGTCATCCACAGTAATATCTACCACGATAAAATCAACCTCGATAAAATCACCCATAGTAAAATCAACCTTGATACAATCACCAATGATAAAATAACCCACGATAAAATTACTCTTGATAAATTCATTCACGATAAAATGACCCAAAATAAACTCACCCACGAAAAAATGACCCTTGACAAAATCACCCATGATAAAATCACGCAAGATAAAATCACCCACGATAAAATCACCAACACTAAAATCACCCACAATAAAATTACCCATGATAAAATCAACCATGATAAAATCACCCATGGTAAAATCAACCTCGATAAAATCACTCATGGTAAAATCAACCTCGATAAAGTCAGCCACGATAATATCACCTACTATAAAATTACCCACAATAAAATCACTAATAATAAAATAACCCATGATAAAATCACCCTCGATCACCCGCGATAAAATCACCCTCGGTAAATCACCCATGATAAAATCAAACACCATAAAATTACTCACGATAAAATCAACCAACATAAAATCACCCATGATAAAATCACCCTCAATAGAATCACCTATAATAAAATCTCCTACGATAAAATCACCTATGATCAAATCATTCACGATAAAATCACACTCGATAAAATGACCCATGATAAAATCACTCTCGATAAAATTACCCCACAATAAAATCACCCACAGAAAAATAACCCAAACTAAAATCATTTACGATATAATCACTCATGATAAAATCACACTCTATAAAAAACCCATGATAAAATCACCAACTATTAAATAAACCACACTAAAATCACATACGATATAATCACCCATGATAAAATCACCCATGACAAAATCACGGACGATAAATTCACGGACGATAAAATCACCCACGATAAAATCACCCTCAATAGAATCACCCACGAAAAAATCACCCATGACAAAATAACCCACGACATAATCACCAACTATTAAATAACCAAGAATAAAATCACCCATGATAATATCATGCACGATAAAATCACCCGCGATAAAATCACCGACACTAAAATCACCTACACTAAAATCATCGACAGTAAAATCACCGACAATAAAATCACCCATGATAAAATCACCCATGATAAAATCAACCTCGTTAATGGTAAAATCAACCTCGTTAAAATCACCCACGATAAATTTACCGTCGATAAAATCACCCATGGTAAAATCAACCTCGATAAAGTCACCCACGATAATATCACCTACTATAAAATTATCCTCAATAGAATCACCCTAGATAAAATCACCAATAATAAAATAACCCATGATAAAATCACCCTCGATAAAATCACGAATAAAAAAATCCGCCACGATAAAATCACTTAACATAAAATCACCCACAATAAAATGACCCTTTGTAAAATCAACCATGATAAAATGACGCACGATAAAATCACCCACGATAAAATCACCCATGATAAAATTCCCCTTGATAAAATCACCACGATAAAATTACTCACAATAAAATCAACTTCGATAAAATCACCCACAATAAAATCACCCTCGATAAAATTACCCATGATAGAATCACCCTCGATAAAATCACCAATAAAAAAATTACCCACGATAAAAACACCCTTGATAAAATCACCAATAATAAAATCACCCACGATAAAATCATCCTCGATAAACACATCCACGATAAAATCACCCTCAATAGAATCACTCACGATAAAATCACCCATAATAAAATAACCCACGATAAAATCACCCATGATAAAATCACCCATGATAATATCATGCACGATAAAATCACTCACGATAAAATCACCCACACTAAAATCACCCACAATAAAATCACCCATGATAATATCATGCACGATAAAATCACTCACGATAAAATCACCCACACTAAAATCACCCACAATAAAATCACCCATGATAAAATCAACCACGATAAAATCACCCTCGATAAAATTACCCATGGTAAAATCAACCTCGATAAAATCATCCACGATAAAATCTACCACGATAAAATCACGCTCGATAAAATCACCCATGGTAAAATAAACCTCGATAAAGTCACCCACGATAATATCACCTACTATCAAATTACCCATAATAAAATCATCCTAGATAAAATCACCAATAATAAAATAACCCACGATAAAATCGCCCTCAGTAAAATCACCCATGCTAAAATCACGCACGATAAAATAACTCTGAATAAAATCACCCACGATAGAATCACCCACGATAAAATCACCCATGATAAAATCACTCATGATAAAATCACGCACGATAAAATCAAACTCGATAAAATCATTAGTGATAAAATCACCCACGATAAAATCTCACTCGATAAAATCACCCACGATAAAATCAATCATGATTAAATCACCCATAAGAAAATCACGCACGGTAAAATCACGCATAATAAAATCACCCACGATAAAATCACCGACACTAAAATCACCCACAATAACATCACCCATGCTAAAATCATCCACAATAAAATCACCTATGGTAAAAACACCCACGATAAAATCACACTCGATAAAATCACCCACGATCAAATCTCACATAATAAAATCACCCACGAAAAATTCAATCATGATGAAATCTCCTATTAGAAAATCACGCATGATAAAATCAACCATTAGAAAATCACGCACGATAAAATCACCCTCACTAAAATCACCCACTATAAAATTACCCACAATAAAATCACCAATAATAAAATTACCAACGATAAAATTACCTTAGATAAAATTACCAATAATAAAATCACCCACGATAAAATCGCCCTAGATAAATTCATCCATGATAAAATAACCCAACATAAAATCACCCACGATAAAATCGCCGTCAATAGAATCACCCACAATAAAATCACCTACAATAAAATCACCCATGATAAAATATCCCACGATAAAATCACACTCGATAAAATGACCCATGATAAAATCGCCCTCAATAAAATCACCCACGATAAAATCACCCACTATAAAATAACCCACATTAAAATCACTTACAATATAATCAACCATGATAAAATCACACTCGATAAAAACACCAGTGATAAAATCACCCATGATAAAATCACCCACGATAAAATCTCACTCGATAAAATCACCGATGATAAAATCACACTGTATAAAATAACCTACGATAAAATCACCAACTACTAAATAAACCACACTAAAATCACCTACGATATAATCACCCATGATAAAATCACCCATGACAAAATCATGCACGATAAAATCACGCATGTTAAAATCACCCAGGATAAAATCACCATCAATAAAATCACGCACGATAAGATCACCCATGATAAAATCACCGTCACTAAAATCACCCACATAAAATCACCCTAAATAAAATCACCCTCGATAAAATCACCCACGATAAAATCAACTACTATCAAATTACCCACGATAGAATTACCAATAATAAAATTACCCACAATAAAATCACCCTCGATAAAATCACTACTAATAAAATCACCCACAATAAAATCATCCTCGATAAAATCATCCTCCATAGAATCACGCACAACAAAATCACCCAGGATAGAATCACACTTGATAAGATAACCCACAATAAAATCACTCACGATAAAATCACCGACACTAAAATCACCCAAAATAAAATCACCCATGATAAAATCAACCACGATAAAATTACCCTCGATAAAATCACCCATTGTAAAATAACCTTGATAAAATCACCCACGATAAAGTCAACCACGATAAAATCACCCTCGATAAAATCACCCATGGTAAAATCAACCTCGATAAAATCACCCACTATAAAATCTACCACGAGCAAATCACCCTCGGTAGAATCACCCATGATAAAATCACGCACGATAGAATCACTCACGATAAAATCACCCAACATAAAATCACCCTAAATAGAATCACCCATGATAAAATCACTCACGATAAAATCACCCATGATAAAATCACCCACCATAAAATCACCCACAATAAAATCACCTTCGTTAAATTCACCCACGCTAAAATCACCCATGATAAAATCATGCACGATAAAATCACCCACGGTAAAAGCTCACTCGAAAACATCACCCACGATAAAATAAATCATGATGAAATCACCCATGAGAAAATCATCCACGATAAAATCACGCATGATAAAATCACGCACGATAAAATCACTCATCGTGAGATCGGCATCACTAAAATCACGCACGATAAAATCACCGACGATAAAATCACCGTCACAAATATCACGCATGATAAAATAACCCACGATAAAATCACCCATTATAAAATAACCCACGATAAAATCACCCATGATAAAATCACCCATGATAAAATCACCCATGATAAAATCACCCACGAGAAAATCAACCACTATAAAATTACCCCCGATAAAATCACCCTCGATAAAATCACCAATAATAAAATTACCAATGATAAGATCACCTTAGATAAAATCACTAATAATCAAATCACCCTCGATAAATTCATCCACGCTAAAATCACCCAACATAAAATCACCCACGATAAAATCACCCTTAATAGAATCACCCACGATAAAATCACGCACGTTAAAATCATCCATGATAAAATAACCCACGATAAAATCACACTCGATAAAATGACCCATGATAAAATAACCCTCAATAAAATTACCCATACTAAAATCACTTATGATATAATCACCCGTGATAAAATCACACTCAATAAAAACACCAGTGATAAAATCACCCATGATAAAATTACCCACGATCAAATCTCACTCGATAAAATCACCCATGATAAAATCACACTGTATAAAATAACCACGATAAAATCACCAACTATTAAATAAACCACACTAAAATCACCTACGATATAATCACCATCACTAAAATCACGCACGATAAAATCACCCACGATAAAATCACTGTCACTAAAATCACCCACATAAAATCACCCAAGATAAAATCACCCTTGATAAAATCACCCACGATAAAATCACCCACAATAAAATCACCGTCAATAAATCCACCCATGACAAAATAAACTACTATTTTACCCACGATAAAATCACCCTAGTTAAAATCACCAATAATAAAATTAACCACGATAAAATCACCAATAATAAAATCACCCATGATAAAATCACTCTCGATAAGTTCATCCGCGATAAAATCACCCAACATAAAATCACCAATGATAAAATCATCCTAAATAGAATCACCCACGATAAAATCACCCACAATAAAATCACCCATGGTAAAATCAGCCACGATAAAATCACACTCGAAAAAATCACCCTCGATAAAACTACCCACGATAAAATCACCGAATATAAAATAACCCACTCAAAAATCACTTACGATATAATCACCCATGATAAAATCATGCTCGATAACCTCGCCAGTGATAAAATGACCCATGATAAAATATCACTCGATAAAATAACTCATGATAAAGTCACACTCTGTAAAATAACCCATGATAAAATAACCAACTATTAAATAAACCACACTAAAATCACCTACGATATAGTCACCAATGATAAAATCACCCATGGGAAAATCATGCACGATAGAATCACACACGATAAAATCAAAATTCACTAAAATGACGCACGAAAAAATCACCCACGATAAAATAACCATCACTAAAATCACGCACGATAAAATCACCCACAATAACATCACCGTCACTAAACTAACCCACATAAAATCACCCATGATAAAATCACCCTGGATAAAATCTCCAACGATAAAATCACCCACAATAAAATTACCCTCGAGAAAATCACCCACGATAAAATCACCCACGATAAAATCACCCATGATAAAATCACCCACGATAAAATCACCCTCAATAAAGTCACCAATAATAAAATTGCCCACGATAAAATCACCATCGATAAAGTCACCAATAATAAAATTACCCACGCTAAAATCACCTATAATAAAATCACCCACAATAAAATCACCCTCGATAAAATCACCCTCAATAGAATCACCCACAGTAAAATCGCCCAGGATAAAATCACACTTGAAAAAATAACCAACAATAAAATCACCCACGGTAAAATCATGCACGATAAAATCACCGACACTAAAATCACCCACAATAAAATTATCCATGATAAAATCAACCACGATAAAATCACCCTTGATAAAATCACCCATGGTAAAATCAATCTCGGTAAAATTACCCACGATAAGATCACCCTCGATAAAATCACCCATGGTAAAATCAACCTCGATAAAATCACCCACGATAATAGCACCTACTATAAAATTACCCACAATAAAATCACCCTAAATAAAATCACCAATAACAAAATAACCCACGATAAAACCACTCTTAATAAAATCACCAATAATAAAATCAACAACGATAAAATCACCCTTGATTAAATCACCCACAATAAAATTACCCTCGATAAAATCATACACTATAAAATCGCCCTCAATAGAATCAGTCACGATAAAATCACTCAGGATAAAATCATCGACACTAAAATCACCCACAATAAAATCACGCATGCTAAAATCTACCACGATAAAATACCATTGATAAAATCACCCATGGTAAAATCAACCTCTATAAAATCACCCACGATAAAATACACCACTATACAATCACCCTCGATAAAATCACCCATGGTAAAATCAACCTCGATAAAATCACCCACGATAATATCACCTACTATAAAATTACCAACAATAAAATTACCCTAGATAAAATCACCAATAATAAAATAACCCACGATAAAATCAACCACGATAAAATCACCCTCGATAAAATCAACCATTGTGAAATCAACCTCGATAAAATCACGCATGATATAATCTACCACGATAAAATCATCCATTGATAAAATCACCCATGGTGAAATCAACCTCGATAAAATCATCCTCGATAAAATACCCTACTATAAAATTACCCACGATAAAATCACCAATAATAAAATTACCCACGATAAAATCACAATTAATAAAGTCACCCACGATAAAATTACCCTCCATAAAATCATCAATGATAATATCACCCTCAATAGAATCACCCACGATAAAATCACCCAGGATAAAATCAGAGTTGATAAAATAAACCACAACAAAATCACCAACTATTAAATAACCAACAATAAAATCACCGACGATAAAATCACCCATGATAAAATTACCCATGAGAAAGTCATGCACAATAAAATCAACCACGATAAAATCACCGACACTAAAATCACCCAAAATAAAATCAACAACGATAAAATCTCCCTCGATAAAATCACCAATGGTAACATCAACCTCGATAAAATCACCCACAATAAAATCACCTACTCTAAAATTACCCACAATAAAATCAGAATACATAAAATCACCAATAATAAAATATACCACGATAAAACTACGCTCGTTAAAATCATCCACGATAAAATCACGAAGGATAAAATGACCCACGATAAAATCACGGACACTAAAATCACCCACAATAAAATCACCCATGATAAAATAAACCACGACAAAATAAACCTCGATAAAATTACCCATGGTAAACCAACCTCGATAAAATCACCCACGAGAAAATCAACCACGATAAAATCACCCTCGATAAAATCACCCATTGTAAAATCAACCATGATAAAATCACCCAAGATAAAATCACCTACTCTAAAATTACTGACAATAAAATCATAATACATAAAATCACCAATAATAAAATATACCACGATAAAATCACCCTCGATAAAATCACCAAGAATATAATGGCCCACGATATAATCACCCTTAATAAAATTATCCACGATAAAATCACCCGACATAAAATCAGCCACGATAAAATCACCCTTGATAAAATCACCCTTGATAAAATCACGGACAATAAAATCACCCACGATAAAATCATCGACACTAAAATCACCCATGATATCAACCACTATAAAATCACCCTCGATAAAATCACCCATGGTAAAATCACCAACGATAAAATCACAATTGATAAAATCATTAGTGATAAAATCACCCACAATAAAATATCACTTGATAAAATGATCCACGATAAAATCAATCATGATAAAATCACCTTGGAGAAAATCACGAACGATAAAATCACCCACTATAAAATAACCCATGATAAATTCACCCACGATAAAATCACACTCGATAAAATCATCAGTGATAAAATCACCCACGAAAAAATCACCCTCGATAAAATCACCCACGATAAAATTACCCACGATAAAATTACCCATGATAATATTACCCGTGATAAAATCACCCACTATAAAATCATTCACGATAAAATCACCTTTGATAAAATCACCAATAATAAAATCACGCACGATAAAATCACCCTTTATAAATTCATCCATGATAAAATCAACCAACATAAACTCACCCACGATGAAATCACCATCACTTAAATCACGCACGATAAAATCACCCATGATAAAATCACCTATTATAAAATTACCAACAATAAAATCATCAATAATAAAATCAGCCATGATAAAATCACCCTCGATGAAATCATCCACAATAAAATCACTCTCAATAGAATCATCCACGATAAAATCACCCAGCAAAAAATCATACTGGACAAAATAATCCACGATAAAATCACCAACTATTAAATAACCAACAATACAATCACCCATGATAAAATAACCGATGAGAAAATCATGCACGATAAAATCACCGACACTAAAATCACCGACAATAAAATTAGCCATGATAATATCAACCACGATAAAATCACCCTTGCTAAAATCACCCATGGTAAAGTAAACCATGGTGAAATCAACCTCGATAAAATCACCCACAATAAAATACCTTACTATAAAATTACCCATGATAAAATCACCCTCGATAAAATCACCTATAATAAAATTACCCACGATAAAATTACCCTCGATAAAATCACAAATAATAAAATCACCCACGATAAAATTACCCTCCATAAAATCATCCACGATAAAATCACCTTCATTAAAATCACCCAGGATAAAATCACACTTGATAAAATAACCCACGATAAAATCACCAACTATTAAATAACTAACAATACAATCACCAACGATAAAATCACACATGATAAAATCACCTATGATAAAATCATGCACGATAAAATCACCGACACTAAAACACCCACAATAAAATCACACATGATAAAATCATCCATGGTAAAATCAACCTCGATAAAATCACCCACGATAAAATCACCCATAATAAAATAACCCACGATAAAATCACCCTCGAAAAATCATCAGTGATAAAATGACACATGATAAATTCAATCACAATAAAATCACCCATGATAAAATCAACCACGATAAAATCACTCTCGATAAAATCACCCATTGTAAAATCAACCTCGATAAAATCACCCATAATAAAATCACCAATGGTAAAATCAACCTCGATAAATTCACCCACGATAAAATCAACCTCGATAAAATCACCCATTGTAAAATGAACCTCGATAAAATCACCCACGATAAAATCACCAATGGTAAAATCAACCTCGATAAAATCACCCTCGATAAAATCTAGCTCGATAAAATCACCCACGATAAAATCAACCTCGATAAAATCAACCTCGATTAAATCACCATCGATAAAATCACCCTCCATAAAATCAACCTCGATAAAATCACCCATGATGAAATCACCCACGCTAAAATCAACCACGATAAAATCACCCTCGATAAAATCACCCTTGGTAAAATCACACTCTATAAAGTCACCCAGGATAAAAACACCACGATACAATCACGCTCGATAAAATAACCCATGGTAAAATCAACTTCGATAAAGTCACCCACGATAATATCACCTACTATAAAATTACCCACGATAAAATCACCCTCGATAAAATCATCCATGATAAAATAACCCTCAATAGAATAACCCACGATAAAATCAGGCAGGATAAAATCACACTTGATAAAATAACCCACCATAAAATCACCAAGTATTAATTAACCAACAATAAAGTCACACACAATAAAATCACCAATGATAAAATCACCCATGAGAAAATCATGCACGATAAAATCACCCACGATAAAATCACCAACACTAAAATTACCCCCAATAAAATCACCCACGATAAAATCAACCATGATAAAATCACCCTCGATAAAATCACCAATGGTAAAATCAACCTCGATAAAACCAGCCACGAGAAAATCAACCACGATAAAATCAACCTCGATAAAATAAACCACTATAAAATTACCCACGATAAAATAACCCTAGATAAAGTCACCAATAATAAAATAATCCACCACAAAATCACCCTTGATAAAATCACCAAAAATAAAATTGCCCACTATAAAATCACCCTCGATAAAATCATCCATGATAAAATCACCCAACATAAAATCACCCACGATAAAATCACCCTAGGTAAAATCACCCATGATAAAATCACGCACGATAAAATCACCCAACATAAAATCACCCATGGTAAAATCACCCACGAGAAAATCAACCATTATTAAATTACCGACAGTAAAATCACCCTCGATAAAATCACCAATAATAAAATTACCGACGATAAGATCACCTTAGAAAAAATCACCAATAATCAAATCACCCACGATAAAATCACCCTCGATAAATTCATCCACAATAAAATCACCCAACATAAAATCACACACGATAAAATCACCCTTTATAGAATCACCCACGAAAAAATCACGCACGTTAAAATCATCGATGATAAAATAACCCACGATAAAATCACACTCGATAAAATGACCCATGATAAAATAACCCTCGATAAAATCACCAATAATAAAATAACCCACGATAAAATGACCCTCGAAAAATCAGCAATAATAAAATTGCCGACGATAAAATCACCTCGACAAAATCATCCATGATAAAATCACCCTGAATAAAATTACCCACGATAAAATCAATCAGGAAAAAATCACCGTCACTAAAATCACGCACGATAAAATTACCCACGATAAAATTACCCACGATAAAATTACCCGTGATAAAATCACCCACTATAAAATCACTCACGATAAAATCACCTTTGATAAAATCACCAATAATAAAATCACCCACGATAAAATCACCCTTGATAAATTCATCCATGATAAAATCACCCAACATAAACTCACCCACGATGAAATCACCATCACTTAAATCACGCACGATAAAATCACCCATGATAAAATCACCATCTCTAAAATCACCTACTATAAAATTACCCACGATAAAATCATCAATAATAAAATTAGCCACGATAAAATCACCCTCCATGAAATCATCCACAATAAAATAACTCTCAATAGAATCATCCACGATAAAATCACCCAGCAAAAAATCATACTGGACAAAATAATCCACGATAAAATCACCCTCGATAAAATCATAAATAATAAAATCACCCACTATAAAATCACCCTCCATAAAATCATCCACGATAAAATCACCTTCAACAAAATCACCCAAGATAAAATCACACTTGATAAAATAACCCACGATAATATCACCAACTATTAAATAACCAACAATACAATCACCAACGATAAAATCACACATGATAAAATCATGCACGATAAAATCACCGACACTAAAACACCCACAATAAAATCACACATGATAAAATCACCCATGGTAAAATAAACCTCGATAAAATCACTCACGATAAAATCAATTACTATAAAATTACCCACAATAAAATAACCCTAGATAAAATCACCAATAATAAAATAACCCATGATAAAATCACCCTCGAAAAATCAACAATGATAAAATTGCAAACGATAAAATCACCTCGATAAAATCATCCACGATCACCCTCAATAAAATTACCCATGATAAAATTACGCACGATAAAATCACGCACGATAAAATCACTGGCACTAAAATCACCCACAATAAAATCACCCATGATAAAATCAACAACGACAAAATCACCCTCGATAAAATCACTCATGGTAAAATCACCCACGATAAAATCACAATCCGTAAAATCATTAGTGATAAAATGACCCACGATAAAATGTCACTTGATAAAATCAATCACAATAAAAGCACCCATGATAAAATCAACCACGATAAAATCACCCTCGATAAAATCACCTATTGTATTATCAACCTCGATAAAATCACCCACGATAAAATCACCAATGGTAAAATCAACCTCGATAAAATCACCCACGATAAAATCAATCTCGATAAAATCACCCCCGATAAAATCAACTTCGTTAAAATCACCATGATAAAATAAACAACGATAAAACCACCCTCGGTAAAATCACCCATGGTAAAATCAACCTCTATAAAATAACCCACGATAAAATACCCCACGATACAATCACCCTCGATAAAAATCACCCATGGTAAAATCAACCTCGGTAAAGTCACCCACGATAATATCACCTACTATAAATTACCCACAATAAAATCACCCTAAATAAAATCACCAATAATAAAATAACCCAGGATAAAATCACCCTCGATACAGTTACCAAAAAAAAATCGCCGACGATAAAATCACCCAACATAAAATCACCCTCGATAAAACTAACCATAAAATCAACCTTGATAAAATCACCCACGATAAAATCACCTACTATAAAATTACCCACCAAAAAATTACACACGGTAAAATCACCCTCGATAAAATCATAAATAATAAAATCACCCAAGATAAAATCACTTTCGATAAAATCATCCACGGTAAATCACCAAGGATAAAATCACATTTGATAAAATAACCCACGATAAAATCACCAACAATTAAATAACCAAGAATAAAATCAGCCACGATAAAATCACCCATGATAGAATCATGCACGATAAAATCACCCACGATAAAATCACCAACACTAAAATCACCCACCATAAAATCACCCATGATAAAATCATGCACGATAAAATCACCCTCAATAAAATCAACCATGGTGAAATCAACCTCGATAAAATCACCCACGATAAAATTCCCTACTATAAAATTACCCACGATAAAATGACCCTGGATAAAATAACCAATAATAAAATCGCCCACGATAAAATCACCCTCGATAAAATCATCCACGATAAAATCACCCAACATAAACTCACCCACGATAAAATCACCCATGATAAATTCACGCACTATAAAATCACCCACGATAAAATCACCGACACTAAAATAACCCACAATAAAATCACTCATGATAAAATCAACCATGATAAAATGACCCTCGATAAACTCACACATGGTAGAATCAACCTCGATAAAATCACACATGATAAAATCAACCACGATAAAATCACCCTCGATAATATTACCCACGATAAAATCACAAATAAGAAAATCACCCACGATAAAATATCACTTGATAAAATCACCAACGATAAAATCAATCATGATAAAATGACACATGATAAAATCAATCACAATAAAATCAACCATGATAAAATCAACCACGATAAAATCATCCTCGATAAAATCACTCATTGTAAAATCAACCTCGATAAAATCACCCACAATAAAATCACTCATTGTAAATTCACCCACGATAAAATCAACCTCAATAAAATATCCCCCGACAAAATCAACCTCGATAAATCACCCTCGATAAAATCACGCATTGTAAAATGAACCTCGATAAAATCACTCACGATAAAATCACCAATGGTAAAATCAACCTCGATAAAATCACCCTCGATAAAATCAACCTCGACAAAATTAGTCGTGATAAAATCAACCTCGATAAAATCAACCTCGATAAAATTATCCACGATAAAATCACCCTCGATAAAATCAACCACGATAAAATCAACGACAATAAAATCACCCACAATAAAATCAACCACGATAAAATCACCCACGATAAAATCAACCACGCTAAAATCAACCACGCTAAAATCACCCTCGATAAAATCACCCACGGTAAAATCAACCTCTATAAAATCACCCACGATAAAATACACCACAATACAATCACCTTCGATAAAATAACCCATGGTAAAATCAACCACGATAAAATCACCCTCGATGAAAACACCAATGGTAAAATCACTCACGATAATATACATCATGATACAATCACAAATAATAAAATAACCCACGATAAAATCACCCTCAATAAAGTTACCTAAAATAAAATCACCCACGATAAAATCACCCAACATAAAATCACCCACGATAAAATCAACGTCGATAAAATCTCCCGTAAAATCAACCTCGATAAAATCACCCACGATAAAATCACCTACTATAAAATTACCCACCATAAAATTACACACGGTAAAATCACCCTCGATAAATTCACAAAT
Source organism: Macrotyloma uniflorum (assembly GCA_016859785.1). Classification (NCBI taxonomy): domain Eukaryota; kingdom Viridiplantae; phylum Streptophyta; class Magnoliopsida; order Fabales; family Fabaceae; genus Macrotyloma; species Macrotyloma uniflorum. Next base: position 245,439 of record BDMB01000138.1, read on the forward strand.
AATAAAATCACCCAAGATAAAATCACCTTGGATAAAATCATCCACGACAAATCACCAAGGATAAAATCACATTTGATAAAATAACCCACGATAAAATCACCAACAATTAAATAACCAACAATAAAATCAGCCACGATAAAATCACCCACGATAAAATCATGCACGATAAAATCACCCACGATAAAATCACCGACACTAAAATCACGCACAATAAAATCACCCATGATAAAATCATCCACGATATAATCACCCTCGATAAAATCAACCATGGTGAAATCAACCTCGATAAAATCACCCACGATAAAATACCCTACTATAATATTACCCACGATAAAATCACCCTCGATAAAATCACCAATAATAAAATGGCCCACGATAAAATCACCCTCGATAAAATCATCCACGATAAAATCACCCAACATAAACTCACCCACGATAAAATCACCCTCGATAATTCCACGCTCGATAAAATCAACCACGATAAAATCACCCTCGATAAAATCACCCATGGTGAAATCACCCTCGATAAAATCACCCACGATAAAATACCCTACTATAAAATTACCCACGATAAAATCACCCTCGATAAAATCATCCATGATAAAATCACCCTCAATAGAATAACCCATGATAAAATCACCCAAGATAAAATCATCCACGCTAAAATCACCCTCAATAGAATAACCCACGATAAAATCACCCAGGATAAAATCACACTTGATCAAATAACCCACCATAAAATCACCAAGTATTAAATAACCAACAATAAAGTCATACACAATAAGATCACCCATGATAAAATCATGCACGATAAAATCATGCACGATAAAATCACCAACACTAAAATTACCCCCAATAAAATCACAAATGATAAAATCACCCATGATAAAATCAACCATGATAAAATCACCCTCGATAAAATCGCCCATGATAAAATCAATCACGACAAAATCACCCTCGATAAAATGACTCATGGTAAAATCACCCACAATAAAATCAGAATCGATAAAATCATCAGTGATAAAATCACCCACGATAAAATCTCACATGATAAAATCACCAACGATAAAATCAATCATGATAAAATGACACATGATAAAATCAATCACAATAAAATCACCCATGATAAAATCAACCACGATAAAATCACCCTTGATAAAATCACCCATTGTAAAATCAACCTCGATAAAATCACCCACAATAAAATTACAAATGATAAAATCAACCTCGATAAATTCACCCACGATAAAATCAACCTCGATAAAATCACCCCCGATAAAATCAACCTCGATATAATCAACCTCGTTTAATCACCCTCGATAAAATCACCCATTGTAAAATGAACCTCGATAAAATCACCCACGATAAAATCACCAATGGTAAAATCAACGTTGATAAAATCAACCTCGATTAAATCACCATTGATAAAATTACCCTCGATAAAATCAACCTCGATAAAATCACCCACGATAAGATCACCCACGATAAAATCAACCACGATAAAATCACCCATGGTAAAATCAACCTCTATAAAATCACCCACGATAAAATACATCATGATACAATCACCAATAATAATAACCCACGATAAAATCACCCTCAATAAAATCACATTTGATAAAATAACCCACGATAAAATCACCAAAAATTAAATAACCAAAAATAAAATCAGCCACGATAAAGTTACTCATGATAAAATCATGCACGATAAAATCACCCACGATAAAATCACCGACACTAAAATCACCCATGATAAAATCATCCACGATAAAATCACCCTCGATAAAATCACCCATGGTAAAATCAACCTCGATAAAATCACCCACGGGAAAATCAACTACGATAAAATCAACCTCGATAAAATAACCCACTATAAAATTACCCACAATAAAATAACCCTAGATAAAGTCACCAATAATAAAATAACCCAAGATAAAATCATACTCGATAAAATCACCAATAATAAAATCACTCTCGATAAAATCATCCACGATAAAATCACCTAACATAAAATCACCCACGATAAAATCACCCTCGGTTAAATCACCCATGATAAAATCACGCACGATAAAATCACCCACGATAACATCAGTGACACTAAAATCACCCACAATAAAATCACCCATGATAAAATCATCCACGATAAAATCACCCTCGATAAAATCAACCATGGTGAAATAAATCTCGATAAAATCACCCACGATAAAATCCCCTACTATAAAATTACCCACGATAAAATCACCCTCGATAAAATCACCAATAATAAAATTGCCCACGATAAAACTACCCTCGATAAAATCATCCACGATAAAATCATCCCACATAAACTCAGCCACGATAAAATCACCCTCGATAAATTCACGCACGATAAAACCACCCACGATAAAATCAACCATGATAAAATCACCCTCGATAAAATCACCCATGGTGAAATCAGGCTCGATAAAATCACCCACGATAAAATACCCTACTATAAAATTACCCACGATAAAATCACAAATAATAAAATCACCCACGATAAAATCATCCACGATAAAATCACCCTCAATAGAATAACCCACGATAAAATCACCCTCAATAGAATAGCCCACGATAAATTCACCCACGATAAAATTACCCTCGATAAAATCACCATGGTAAAATCAACCTCGATAAAATCACCCACGGGAAAATCAACCACGATAAAATCAACCTCGATAAAATAACCCACTATAAAATCACCTACTATAAAATTACCCACAATAAAATAACCCTAGATAAAGTCACCAATAATAAAATAACCCACGATAAAATCACACTCGATAAAATCACCAATAATAAAATCACCCTTGATAAAATCATCCACGATAAAATCACCCAACATAAAATCACCCACGATAAAATCACCCTCGGTTAAATCACCCATGATAAAATCACGCACGATAAAATCACCCAACATAAAATCACCCACGATAGAATCAGCATTGATAATATCACTCACGATAAAATCACCCACGATAAAATCAGCTTCGATAAAATCACACACGATAAAATCATCCATGATAAAATGATGCACGATAAAATCACCGACGATAAAATCTCACTCGATAACATCACCCACGATAAAATAAATCATGATAAAATCATCCATGAGAAAATCACGCACGATAAAATCACGCATGATAAAATCACGCATGATAAAATTACCCACCGTAAAATCACCATCACTAAAATCACCCATGATAAAATCACCGACACTAAAATCACCCACAATAAAATCATCCTCGATAAATTCACGCACGATAAAATCACCCACGATAAAATCACCCACGATAAAATCAACCACGATAAAATCACCCTCGATAAAATCACTCATGGTGAAATCACGCTCGATAAAATCACCAATAATAAAATCCCCAACAATTAAATAACCAAGAATAAAATCAGCCACGATAAAATAACCCATCATAGAATCATGCACGATAAAATCACCCACGATAAAATCACCGACACTAAAATCACGCACAATAAAATCACCCATGATAAAATCATCCACGATAAAATCACCCTCGATAAAATCAACCATGGTGAAATCAACGTCGATAAAATCACCCACGATAAAATCCCCTACTATAAAATAACCAACGATAAAATCACCCTCGATAAAATCCCTAATAATAAAATTGCCCACGATAAAACCACCCTCGATAAACTCATCCACGATAAAATCACCCCACATAAACTCACCCACGATAAAATCACCCTCGATAAATTCACGCACGATAAAATCACCCACGATAAAATCAACCGCGATAAATCACTCTCGATAAAATCACCCATGGCGAAATCACCCTCGATAAAATCACCAATAATAAAATTAACGACGATAAGATCACCTTAGATAAAATCACCAATAATCAAATCACCCTCGATAAATTCATCCACGATAAAATCACCTAACATAAAATCACCCACGATAAAATCACCCTTAATAGAATCACCCACGATAAAATCACGCACGTTAAAGTCATCGATGATAAAATAACCCACGATAAAAATACACACGATAAAATGACCCACAATAAAATAACCCTCGATAAAATTACCCACACTAAAATCAGTTACGATATAATCACCCATGATAAAATCACACTATAAAAACAGTAGTGATAAATCACCCATGATAAAATCACCCACGATAAAATCTCACTCGATAAAACCACCCAAGATAAAATCACACTGTATAAAATAACCCACGATAAAATCACCAACTATTAAATAAACCACACTAAAATCACCTACGATATAATCACCGATGATAAAATTACCCATGATAAAATCATGCACGATAAAATCACCATCACTAAAATCACGCACGATAAAATCACCCACGATAAAATCACCGTCACTAAAATCACCCACATAAAATCACCCAAGATAAAATCACCCCTGATAAAATCACCCATCATAAAATCACCCACAGTAAAATCTCCCTCGATAAAATCACCCACGACAAAATAAACTACTATTTTACCCACGATAAAATCACCAATAATAAAATTACCCACGATAAAATCACCAATAATAAATCACCCACAATAAAATCATCCTCGATAAAATCATCCACGATAAAATCGCCCTCAATAGAATCACTCACGAAAAAATCACTCAGGATAAAATCACACTTGATAAAATAACCCACGAGAAAATCACCAACTATTTAATAACCAACAATAAAAATACCGACGATAAAATCACCTATGATAAAATCACACTTGATAAAATAACCCACGATAAAATCACCAACTATTAAATAACCAACAATTAAAACACCGACGATAAAATCACCCATGATAAAATCATGGACGATAAAATCACCCACGATAAAATCACCGACACTAAAATCACCCACAATAAAATTACCCATGATAAAATCAACCAGGATAAAATCACCCTCGATAAAATGACCCATGGTAAAATCGTCCTAGGGAAAACTACCCACGATAATATCACCTACTATAAAGTTACCCACAGTAAAATCAACCTAGATAAAATCATCCATGATAAAATTACCCTCGAAAAAATCATCCATGATAAAATTACCCAACATAAAATTACCCACTATAAAATCACCCTCGATAAAATCACCCATGATAAAACCACGCACGATAAAATCACCCATGATAAAATCACCGACATTTAAATCACTCACAAAAAAATTACCCATGATAAAATCAACCACGATAAAATCACCGTCGATAAAATTACCCATGGTAAAATCAACCTCGATAAAATCACCCACGATAAAATCAACTTCTATAAAATTACCCACGATCATATCACCCTCGATAAAATCACCCTCGGTAAAATCACCAATAATAAAATTACCCACGACAAAATCACCAATAATAAAATCACCCATGATAAAATCATCCACGATAAAATCACCCTCAATAGAATCACCCACGATAAAATCACCTAGGATAAAATCACACTTGATAAAATAACCCACGATTAAATCACCCATGATAAAATCATGCACGATAAGATCACCGACACTAAAATCACCCACAATAAAATTACCATTGATAAAATCAACGATGATAAAATCACCCATGGTAACATCAACCTCGATAAAATCACCGTCGAGAAAATGAACCATGGTAAAATCAACCTCGATAAAATCACCCACGATAAAATCAACTCCGATAAAATCACCCTCTACAAAAACACACATAGTAAAATCAACCTCGATAAAATCACCCACGATAAAATCACATACTATAAAATTACCCACAATAAAATCGCCCTAGATAAAATCACCAATAATTAAATAACCCACGATAAAATCACCCTCGATAAAATAAACCTTGATAAAATCACCCGCGATAAAATCAACCTCGATAAAATCAACCTCGATTAAATCACCATCGATAAAATTACGCTCGATAAAATCAACCTCGATAAAATCACCCACGATAAAATCACCCACGATAAAATCAACCAGGATAAAATCACCCTCAATAAAATTACCCATGGTAAAATCAACCTCTATAAAATCACCCACGATAAAATACACCACAATACAATCACCCTCGATAAAATTCACCACAATACAATCAACCTCGATAAAACCATGGTAAAATCAACCTCGATAAAGTCACCCACGATAATATCACCTACTATAAAATTAATTACCCACAATAAAATCACCCTAGATAAAATCACATTTGATAAAATAACTCACGATAAAATCACCCTCAATAAAATCATCAAAAATAAAATCGCCCACGATAAAATTACAGACACTAAAAGGACCCACAATAAAACCACCCATGATAAAATCATCCACGATAAAATCACCCTCGATAAAATCAAGCATGGTGAAATCAACCTCGATAAAATCACCCACGATAAAATCCCCTACTATAAAATTACCCAACATAAAATTACCCACTATAAAATCACCCTCGTTAAAATCACCCATGATAAAATCACGCACGATGAAATCACCCACGATAAAATCACCGACATTAAAATCACCCACAAAAAAAATACCCATGATAAAATCAACTACGATAAAATATTCGTTGATAAAATTACCCACGGTAAAATCAACCTCGATAAAATCACCCACGATAAAATCAACTTCTATAAAATTACCCTCGATAAAATTACCCTCGATAAAATCACCAATAATAAAATTACCCACGACAAAATCACCAATAATAAAATCACCCACGATAAAATCATCCACGATAAAATTAACCTCAATAGAATCACCCACGATAAAATCACCTAGGATAAAATCACACTTGATAAAATAACCCACGATTAAATCACCCATGATAAAATCATGCACGATATGATCACCGACACTAAAATCACCCACAATAAAATTACCCATGATAAAATCATCCTCGATAAAATTACCCTCGATAAAATGAACCATGGTAAAATCAACCTCGATAAAATCACCCACGATAAAATGACATACTATAAAATTACCCACAATAAAATTGCCCTAGATAAAATCACCAATAATTAAATAACCCACGATAAAATCACCCTCGATAAAATCAACCTCGATAAAATCACCCGCGATAAAATCAACCTCGATTATATCACCATCGATAAAATTACCCTCGATAAAATTGCCCACGATAAAATCACCCACGATAAATAACCCTCGATAAAATTACCCATGGTAAAATCAACCTCTATAAAATCACCCACGATAAAATACACCACAATACAATCACCCTCGATAAAATAAACCTCGATAAAATACACCACAATACAATCAACCTCGATAAAACCATGGTAAAATCAACCTCGATAAAGTCACCCACGATAATATCACCTACTATAAAATTACCCACAATAAAATCACCCTAGATAAAATCACATTTGATAAAATAACTCACGATAAAATCATGCACGATAAAATCACCCACGATAAAATCACCGACACTAAAATGACCCACAATAAAATCACCCATGATAAAATCATCCACGATAAAATCACCCTCGATAAAATCAACCATGGCGAAATCAACCTCGATAAAATCACCCACGATAAAATCCCCTAAAATAAAATTACCCACGATAAAATCACCCTCAATAAAATCACCAATAATAAAATGGCCCACAATAAAATCACCCTTGATAAAATCATCCACGATAAAATCACCCAACATAAACTCACGCACGATAAAATCGCTCTCGATAAATTCACGCACGATAAAATCACCTATGATAAAATCACCCTCGATAAAATCACCCATGGTGAAATCACCCTCGATAAAATCACCCACGATAAAATACCCTACTATAAAATTACCCACGATAAATCACCCTCGATAAAATCATCCACGATAAAATCACCCTCAATAGAATAACCCACGATAAAATCACCGAGGATAAAATCACACTTGATGAAATAACCCACCATAAAATCACCAAGTGTTAAATAACCAACAATAAAGTCACACACAATAAAATCACCGATGATAAAATCACCCATGATAAAATCATGCAAGATAAAATCATGCACGATAAAATCACCAACACCAAAGTTACCCCCAATAAAATCACCCATGATAAAATCAACCATGATAAAATCACCCTCGATAAAATCATCCATGATAAAATCAATCACGACAAAATAACCCTCGATAAAATGACTCATGGCAAAATCACCCACAATAAAATCACAATCGATAAAATCATCAGTGATAAAATCACCCACGATAAAATCACCGACGATAAAATCAATCATGATAAAATGACACATGATAAAATCAATCACAATAAAATCAAGCATGATAAAATCAACCACGATAAAATCACCCTCGATAAAATCACCCATTGTAAAATCAACCTCGATAAAATCACCCACAATAAAATCAACAATGGTAAAATCAACCTCGATAAATTCTCCCTCGATAAAATAACCCCCGATAAAATGAACCTCGATAAAATAACCCCCGATAAAATGAACATCGATAAAATGAACCTCGATAAAATCACCCACGATAAAATCACCAATGGTAAAATCAACGTCGATAAAATCAACCTCGATAAAATCACCCACGATAAAATCACCAATGGTAAAATCAACGTCGATAAAATCAACCTCGATTAAATCACCATTGATAAAATCACCATCGATAAAATCAACCTCGATAAAATCACCCAGGATAAGATCACCCACGATAAAATCAACCACGATAAAATCACCCTCGATAAAATCACCCATGGTAAAATCACCCACGATAAAATACATCATGATACAATCACTAATAATAAAATAACCCACGATAAAATCACCCTCAATAAAATTACCTAAAATAAAATCGCCCACGATAAATCACCCAACATAAAATCACCCACGATACAATCCACGTCGATAAAATCTCCCGTAAAATCAACCTCGATAAAATCACCCACGATAAAATCACCTACTATAAAATTACCCACCATAAAATTACACACGGTAAAATCACCCTCGATAAATTCACAAATAATAAAATCACCCAAGATAAAATCACCTTCGATAAAATCATCCACGATAAATCACCAAGGATAAAATCACATTTGATAAAATAACCCACGATAAAATCACCCTCAATAAAATAACCAACAATAAAATCAGCCACGATAAAATCACCCATGATAAAATCATGCACGATAAAATCACCCACGATAAAATCACCGACACTAAAATCACCCACAATAAAATCACCCATGATAAAATCATCCACGATAACATCACCCTCGATAAAATCAACCATGGTGAAATCAACCTCGATAAAATCACCAACGATAAAATCACCCACTATAAAATCAACCACGATAAAATCAACCACGATAAAATCACCCTCGATAAAATTACCCATGGTAAAATCAACCTCTATAAAATCACCTACGATAAAATACACCACAATACAATCACCCTCGATAAAATAACCCTCGATAAAATACACCACAATACAATCAACCTTGATAAAACCATGGTAAAATCAACCTCGATAAAGTCACCCACGATAATATCACCTACTATAAAATTAGCCACAGTAAAATCACCCTAGATAAAATCACATTTGATAAAATAACCCACGATAAAATCACTCTCAATAAAATCACCAAAAATAAAATCGCCCACGATAAAATCATGCACGATAAAATCACCCACGATAAAATCACCGACACTAAAATGACCCACAATAAAATGCCCCCTTGATAAAATCATCCACGATAAAATCACCCTCGATAAAATCAACCATGGTGAAATCAACCTCGATAAAATCACCCACGATAAAATCACCCATGATAACATCACCAATAATAAAATGGCCCACGATAAAATCAACCAACATAAACTCACGCACGATAAAATCACTCTCGATAAATTCCCGCACGATAAAATCACCTATGATAAAATCAACCACGATAAAATCACCCTCGATAAAATCACCCATGGTGAAATCACCCTCGATAAAATCACCCACGATAAAATACCCTACTATAAAATTTCCCACGATAAATCACCCTCGATAAAATCATCCACGATAAAATCACCCTCAATTGAATAACCCACGATATAATCACCCAGGATAAAATCACACTTGATCAAATAACCCACCATAAAATCACTAAGTATTAAATAACCAACAATAAAGTCACACACAATAAAATCACCGATGATAAAATCACCCATGATAAAATCATGCACGATAATATCACCAACACTAAAGTTACCCCCAATAAAATCACCCATGATAAAATCAACCATGATAAAATCACCCTCGATAAAATCATCCATGATAAAATCAATCACGACAAAATCACCCTCGATAAAATGACTCATGGTAAAATCACCCACAATAAAATAACAATCGATAAAATCATCAGTGATAAAATCACCCACGATAAAATCACCGACGATAAAATCAATCATGATAAAATGACACATGATAAAATCAATCACAATAAAATCAAGCATGATAAAATCAACCACGATAAAATCACCCTCGATAAAATCACCCATTGTAAAATCAACCTCGATAAAATCATCCACAATAAAATCAACAATGGTAAAATCAACCTCGATAAATTCTCCCTCGATAAAATAACCCCCGATAAAATGAACCTCGGTAAAATGAACCTCGATAAAATCACCCACGATAAAATCACCAATGGTAAAATCAACGTCGATAAAATCAACCTCGATTAAATCACCATTGATAAAATCAACGTCAATAAAATCAACCTTGATAAAATCACCATCGATAAAATCAACCTCAATAAAATCACCCAGGATAAGATCACCCACGATAAAATCAACCACGATAAAATCACCCATGGTAAAATCACCAATAATAAAATAACCCACGATAAAATCACCCTCAATAAAATTACCTAAAATAAAATCGCCCACGATAAAATCACACAACATAAAATCACCCACGATAAAATCAACGTCGATAAAATCTCCCGTAAAATCAACCTCGATAAAATCACCCACGATAAAATAACCTACTATAAAATTACCCACCATAAAATTACACACGGTAAAATCACCCTCGATAAATTCACAAATAATAAAATCACCCAAGATAAAATCACCTTCGATAAAATCATCCACGATAAATCACCAAGGATAAAATCACATTTGATAAAATAACCCACGATAAAATCACAAACAATTAAATAACCAACAATAAAATCAGCCACGATAAAATCACCCATGATAAAATCATGCACGATAAAATCACCCACGATAAAATCACCGAGACTAAAATCACCCACAATACAATCACCCACGATAAAATCATCCACGATAAAATCACCCTTGATAAAATCAACCATGGTGAAATCAACCTCGATAAAATCACCCACGATAAAATCACCAATAATAAAATGGCCCATGATAAAATCACCCTTGATAAAATCACCCAACATAAACTCACGCTTGATAAAATCACTCTCGATAAATTCACGCACGATAAAATCACCTACGATAAAATCAACCACGATAAAATCACCCTCGATAAAATCACCCATGGTGAAATCACCCTCGATAAAATCACCCACGATAAAATACCCTACTATAAAATTACCCACAATAAACCACCCTCGATAAAATCATCCACGATAAAATCACCCTCAATAGAATAACCCACGATAAAATCACCCAGGATAAAATCACACTTGATCAAATAACCCACTATAAAATCACCAAGTATTAAATAACCAACAACAAAGTCACACACAATAAAATCACCGATGATAAAATCATGCACGATAAAATCACCAACACTAAAGTTACCCCCAATAAAATCACCCATGATAAAATCAACCATGATAAAATCACCCTCGATAAAATCATCCATGATAAAATCAATCACGACAAAATCACCCTCGATAAAATCAGCCACGATAAAATCACCCATGATAAAATCATGCACGATAAGATAAAATCATCCACGATAAAATCACCCTCGATAAAATCAACCATGGTGAAATCAACCTCGATAAAATCACCAACGATAAAATCACCCACGATAAAATCAACCACGATAAAATCAACCACGATCAAATCACCCTCGATAAAATTACCCATGGTAAAATCAACCTCTATAAAATCACGCACGATAAAATACACCACAATACAATCACCCTCGATAAAATAACCCTCGATAAAATACACCACAATACAATCAACCTCGATTAAACCGTGGTAAAATCAACCTCGATAAAGTCACCCACGATAATATCACCTACTATAAAATTACCCACAATAAAATCACCCTAGATAAAATCACATTTGATAAAATAACCCACGATAAAATCACCCTCAATAAAATCACCAAAAATAAAATCGCCCACGATAAAATCATGCACGATAAAATCACCCACGATAAAATCACCGACACTAAAATGACCCACAATAAAATGCCCCCTTGATAAAATCATCCACGATAAAATCACCCTCGATAAAATCAACCATGGTGAAATCAACCTCGATAAAATCACCCACGATAACATCACCAATCATAAAATGGCCCACGATAAAATCAACCAACATAAACTCACGCACGATAAAATCACTCTCGATAAATTCACGCACGATAAAATCACCTATGATAAAATCAACCACGATAAAATCACCCACGATAAAATCACCCATGGTGAAATCACCCTCGATAAAATCACCCACGATAAAATACCCTACTATAAAATTACCCACGATAAATCACCCTCGATAAAATCATCCACGATAAAATCACCCTCAATTGAATAACCCACGATAAAATCACCCAGGATAAAATCACACTTGATCAAATAACCCACCATAAAATCACCAAGTATTAAATAACCAACAATAAAGTCACACACAATAAAATCACCGATGATAAAATCACCCATGATAAAATCATGCACGATAAAATCACCAACACTAAAGTTACCCCCAATAAAATCACCCATGATAAAATCAACCATGATAAAATCACCCTCGATAAAATCATCCATGATTTAATCAATCACGACAAAATCACCCTCGATAAAATGACTCATGGTAAAATCACCCACAATAAAATCACAATCGATAAAATCATCATTGATAAAATCACCCACGATAAAATCAGCCACGATAAAATCAATCATGATAAAATGACACATGATAAAATCAATCACAATAAAATCAAGCATGATAAAATCAACCACGATAAAATCACCCTCGATAAAATCACCCATTGTAAAATCAACCTCGTTAAAATCACCCACAATAAAATCAACAATGGTAAAATCAACCTCGATAAACTCTCCCTCGATAAAATCACCCCCGATGAAATGAACCTCGATAAAATCAACCTCGATAAAATCATCCTCGATAAAATTACCCTCAATAAAATCACCCATTGTAAAATGAACCTCAATAAAATCACCCACGATAAAATCACCAATGGTAAAATCAATGTCGATAAAATCAACCTCGATAAAATAAACCTCGATTAAATCACCATTGATAAAATCACCCTCGATAAAATCAACCTCGATAAAATTACCCAGGATAAGATCACCCACGATAAAATCAACCACGATAAAATCACCCTCGATAAAATCACCCATGGTAAAATCACCCACGATAAAATACATCATGATACAATCACCAATAATAAAATAACCCACGATAAAATCACCCTCAATAAAATTACCCAAAATAAAATCGCCCACGATAAAATCACCCAAAATAAAATCACCCACGATAAAATCAACGTCGATAAAATCTCCCGTAAAATCAACCTCGATAAAATCACCCACTATAAAATTACCCATAGTAAAATTACACACGGTAAAATCAACCTCGATAAATTCACAAATAATAAAATCACCCAAGATAAAATCACCTTCGATAAAATCATCCACGATAAATAACCAAGGATAAAATCACATTTGATAAAATAACCCACGATAAAATCACCAACAATTAAATAACCAACAATAAATTCAGCCACGATAAAATCACCCATGATAAAATCATGCACGATAAAATCACCCACGATAAAATCCCCGACACTAAAATCACCCACAATAAAATCTCCCATGATAAAATTATCCACGATAACATCACCCTCGATAAAAACAACCATGGTGAAATCAACCTCGATAAAATCACCAACGATAAAATCACCCACGATAAAATCAACCACGATAAAATCAACCACGATAAAATCACCCTCGATGAAATTACCCATGGTAAAATCAACCTCTATAAAATCACCCACGATAAAATACACCACAATACAATCACCCTCGATAAAATAACCCTCGATAAAATACACCACAATACAATCAACCTTGATAAAACCATGGTAAAATCAACCTCGATAAAGTCACCCACGATAATATCACCTACTATAAAATTACCCACAGTAAAATCACCCTAGATAAAATCACATTTGATAAAATAACCCACGATAAAATCACCCTCAATAAAATCGCCCACGAAAAAATCATGCACGATAAAATCACCCACGATAAAATCACCGACACTAAAATGACCCACAATAAAATGCCCCATTGATAAAATCATCCACGATAAAATCACCCTCGATAAAATCAACCATGGTGAAATCAACCTCGATAAAATCACCCTCGATAAAATCACCAATAATAAAATGGCCCACGATAAAATCACCCTTGATAAAATCATCCACGATAAAATCACCCAACATAAACTCAAGCACGATAAAATCACCTACGATAAAATCAACTACGATAAAATCACCCTCGATAAAATCAACCATAGTGAAATCAACCTCGATAAAATCACCCACGATAAAATACCCTACAATAAAATTACCCACGATAAAATCACCCTCAATAAAATCACCAATAATAAAATGGCCCACAATAAAATCACCCTTGATAAAATCAACCACGACAAAATCACCCAACATAAACTCACGCACGATAAAATCACTCTCGATAAATTCACGCACGATAAAATCACCTACGATAAAATCAACCACGATAAAATCACCCTCGTTAAAATCACCCATGGTGAAATCACCCTCGATAAAATCACCCACGATAAAATACCCTACTATAAAATTACCCACGATAAATCACCCTCGATAAAATCATCGACGATAAAATCACCATCTATAGAATAACCCACGATAAAATCACCTAGGATAAAATCACACTTGATCAAATAACCCACCATAAAATCACCAAGTATTAAATAACCAACAATAAAGTCACACACAATAAAATCACCGATGATAAAATCACCCATGATAAAATCATGCACGATAAAATCACCAACACTAAAATTACCCCCAATAAAATCACCCATGGTAAAATCAACCATGATAAAATCACCCTCGATAAAATCACCCATGATAAAATCAATCACGACAAAATCACCCTCGATAAAATGACTCATGGTAAAATCACCCATAAGAAAATCACAATCGATAAAATCGTCAGTGATAAAA
Source organism: Macrotyloma uniflorum (assembly GCA_016859785.1). Lineage (NCBI taxonomy): Eukaryota > Viridiplantae > Streptophyta > Magnoliopsida > Fabales > Fabaceae > Macrotyloma > Macrotyloma uniflorum. Next base: position 260,930 of record BDMB01000138.1, read on the forward strand.
TCACCCACGATAAAATCTCACTTGATAAAATCACCAACGATAAAATCAATCATGATAAAATGACACATGATAAAATCAATCACAATAAAATCACCCATAATAAAATCAACCACGATAAAATCACCCTCGATAAAATCACCCATTGTAATATCAACCTCGATAAAATCACTCATAATAAAATCACCAATAGTAAAATCAACCTCGATAAAATCACCCTCGATAAAATCACCCATTGTAAAATGAACCTCGATAAAATCACCTACGATAAAATCACCAATGGTAAAATCAACGTTGATAAAATCAACCTCGATAAAATCAACCTCGATTAACTCACCATTGATAAAATCACCCTCGATACAATCAACCTCAATAAAATCACCCACGATAAGATCACCCACGATAAAAGAAACCACGATAAAATCTCCCATGGTAAAATCAACCTCTATAAAATCACCCACGATAAAATACATCATGATTTAATCATCAATAATAAAATAACCCACGATAAAATCACCCTCAATAAAATCAGCAAAAATAAAATTGCCCACGATAAAATCACCCAACATAAAATCACCCACGATAAAATCACCGTCGATAAAATCACCCGTAAAATCAACCTCGATAAAATCACCCAAGATAAATTCAACTACTATAAAATTACCCACCAAAAAATTACACACGGTAAAATCACCCTCGATAAAATCACAAATAATAAAATCACCCAAGATAAAATCACCTTTGATAAAATCATCCACGATAAATCAACAAGGATAAAATCACATTTGATAAAATAACCCACGATAAAATCACCAACAATTAAATAACGAACAATAAAATCAGCCACGATAAAATCACCCATGATAAAATCATGCACGATAAAATCACCCACGATAAAATCACCGACACTAAAATCACCCACAATAAAAGCACCCATGATAAAATCGTCCACGATAAAATCACCCTCGATAACATAAACCATGGTGAAATCAACCTCGATAAAATCACCCTCGATAAAATCCCTAATAATAAAATCGCCCACGATAAAATCACCCTCGATAAAATCATCCACGATAAAATCACCCAACATAAACTCACCCACGATAAAATCACCCTCGATAAATTCAAGCACGATAAAATCACCCACGATAAAATCAACCACGATAAAATCACCCTCGATAAAATCACCCACGATAAAATCACCCTCGATAAAATCATCCACGATAAAATCACCCTCAATAGAATAACCCACGATAAAATCACCCTCAATAGAATAACCCACGATAAAATCACCCTTGATAAAATCACACATGGTAAAATTAACCTCGATAAAATCACCCACGGGAAAATAAACCACGATAAAATAAACCTCGATAAAATAACCCACTATAAAATCACCTACTATAAAATTATCCACAATAAAATAACCCTAGATAAAGTCACCAATAATAAAATAACCCACGGTAAAATCACCAATAATAAAATCACCCTTGATAAAATCATCCACGATAAAATCACCCAACATAAAATCACCCACGATAAAATCACCCTCGGTAAAATCACCCATGATAAAATCACGCACGATAAAATCACCCAACATAAAATGACCCACGATATAATCACCCTGAATAGAATCAGCCATTCTAAAATCACTCACGATAAAATCACCGTCGATAAAATTACCCATGGTAAAATCAACCTCGATAAAATCACCCACAATAAAATCAACTTCTATAAAATTACCCACGATCATATCACCCTTGATAAAATCACCAATAATAAAATTACCCACGACAAAATCACCAATAATAAAATCACCCACGATAAAATCAACCTCGATAAAATCATCCACGATAAAATCACCCTCAATAGAATCACCCACGATAAAATCACCTAGGATAAAATCACACTTGATAAAATAACCCACGATTAAATCACCCATGATAAAATCATGCACGATAAGATCACCGACACTAAAATCACCCACAATAAAATTACCCATGATAAAAATAACCATGATAAAATCACCCTCGATAAAATCACCCATGGTAACATCAACCTCGATAAAATCACCCTCGATAAAATGAACCATGGTAAAATCAACCTCAATAAAATCACCCACGATAAAATCAACTCCGATAAAATCACCCTCTATAAAATCACACATAGTAAAATCAACCTCGATAAAATCACCCATGATAAAATCACATACTATTAAATTACCCACAATAAAATCGCCCTAGATAAAATCACCTATAATTAAATAACCCACGATAAAATCACCCTCGATAAAATAAACCTCGATAAAATCACCCGCGATAAAATCAACCTCGATAAAATCAACCTCGATTAAATCACCACCGATAAAATTACCCTCGATAAAATCAACCTCGATTAAATCACCCACGATAAAATCACCCACAATAAAATCAACCACGATAAAATCAACCACGATAAAATCACCCTCGATAAAATTACCCATGGTAAAATCAACCTCTATAAAATCACCCACAATAAAATACACCACAATACAATCACCCTCGTTAAAATAACCCTCGATAAAATACACCGCAATACAATCAACCTCGATAAAATCATGGTAAAATCAACCTCGATAAAGTCACCCACGATAATATCACCTACTATAAAATTACCCTAGATGAAATCACATTTGATAAAATAACCCACGATAAAATCACCCTCAATAAAATCACCAAAAATAAAATCGCCCACGGTAAAATAATGCACGATAAAATCACCCACGATAACATCACCGACACTAAAATGACCCACAAAAAAATGCCCCCTTGATAAAATCATCCACGATAAAATCACCCTCGATAAAATCAACTATGGTGAAATCAACCTCGATAAAATCACCCACGATAGAATCACCCTCGATAAAATCACCAATAATAAAATGGCCCACGATAAAATCACCCTTGATAAAATCATCCACGATAAAATCACCCAACATAAACTCACGCACGATAAAATCACTCTCGATAAATTTACGCACGATAAAATAAACTACGATAAAATCAACCACGATAAAATCAACCTCGATAAAATCACCCATGGTGAAATCACCCTCGATAAAATCACCCACGATAAAATACCCTACTATAAATTTACCCACGATAAATCACCCTCGATAAAATCATCCACGATAAAATCACCCTCGATAAAATCACCCATGGTGAAATCACCCTCGATAAAATCACCCACGATAAAATACCCTACTATAAAATTACCCACGATAAATCACCCTCGATAAAATCATCGACGATAAAATCACCCTTAATAGAATAACCCACGATAAAATCACCCAGGATAAAATCACATTTGATCAAATAACCCACCATAAAATCACCAAGTATGAAATAACCAACAATAAAGTCACACACAATAAAATCACCGATGATAATATCACCCATGATAAAATCATGCACGATAAAATCATGCACGATAAAATCACCAACACTAAAATTACCCCGAATAAAATCACCCATGGTAAAATCAACCATGATAAAATCATCGTCGATAAAATCACCCATGATAAAATCAATCACGACAAAATCACCCTCGATAAAATGACTCATGGTAAAATCACCCACAATAAAATCACAATCGATAAATTCATCAATGATAAAATCACCCACGATAAAATCACCAACGATAAAATCAATCATGATAAAATGACACATGATAAAATCAATCACAATAAAATCAAGCATGATAAAATCAACCACGATAAAATCACCCTCGATAAAATCACCCATTGTAAAATCAACCTTGATAAAATCACCCACAATAAAATCAACAATGGTAAAATCAACCTCGATAAATTCTCCCTCAATAAAATCAACTCCGATAAAATGAACCTCGATAAAATCACCCTCGGGGATTTTATTGGGTTATTTTAGAGTGGTTGATTTTATCGTGGATAATTTTATCGAGGGTTATTTTATTGAGTGTAATTTTGTTGTGGGTGATTTTATCATATGTGATTCTATCGAGGGTGATTTTATCATTGGTGATTTTATCGAGGGTGATTTGATCGTGGGTAATTTTAAAGTTGGTCATTTTATCGTGGGTGATTTTATCGTAGGTGATTTTATCATGAGTGATTTTATCCTGGGTTATTTTATCCTGGGTGATTTTATCGTGCGTGATTTTATCAACGGTGATTTTATCGTGCTTGATTTTGTCATGGGTGATTCTATTGAGGGTGATTTTATCGTGCATGATTTTATCGAGGATGAATTTATCGTGGGTGATTTTATTGAGGGTGATTTTATCGACGGTGATTTTATCATGATTGATTTTATTGTGGGTGAGTTTATCGTGGGGGGTTTTAGCGTGGGTGGTTTTGTTGAAAGTGATTTTGTCGAGGATTATTTTCTCATGGGTGATTTTATCGACGGTTATTTTATCGAGGTTGATTTTATCGAGTGTGATTTTATCGTGAGTGATTTTAGTGTCGATGATTTTATTGTGGGTGATTCTATCAACAGTGATTTTATCGTGGTTGATTTTATCATGGGTGATTCTATCAAGGGTGATTTTATCGTACGTGATTTTATCATGGGTGATTTTGTAACGAACCAAAACTATACCTATTTTGCTGTTATAATGGAATAAAAATCTACCAATACATTATTAATAATTTTCAAAACATCATATAACATGAAAGATCTGAGTACATAAAATTTCACTTCAAAATAAAATCTTCGCAAAAGCTTCGTTAAATTATTCATCAGCATAGAATTAATTCTCTCTTAGGTAAAACTTGAAGCTATTGTTTAGCTTTCACCTGCATCGCTATCTGCCCCGTGTCAAGACACGATCATCGCAGTATCAACAAAACCACAAACACAAACAGAAAGGGTAAGCTAATGTAAACAACAAGATAAATCATATGGAATTCATAAAATCATTTAAATGTAAGTATTAAATTTCATACAAGTGTAAGGGTCTACCAAAGACTTTACACATTCCAAACACATTCACAATCAAGACTGACGCCTTCCAAAAGACTGTATGGATCTCGGATATCTAAGGCTAGCACCTGATGTATAAACATGGACCACGGGTCTTATAACGACTGACTAAATGAGTCTTTTTCACCTCAACGCCATCCATGTATCAAAAACAAGACCTCGGGTCTTATCACGACTGACTAACTGAGTCTTTTTCACCTCAGCGCCATCCATGTATCAAAAACAGGACCTCGGGTCTTATCACGACCGACTAACTGAGTCTTTTTCACCTCAGCACCATCCATATAACAAAAACAGGACCTCGGGTCTTATCACGACCAACTAACTGAGTCTTTATCACCTCAGCGCCATCCATATAACAAAAACAGGACCTCGGGTCTTATCATGACCGACTAATTGAGTCTTTTTCACCTCAGCGTCATCCCCTCACTACTCATAAACATCCCAAAAGGGGTTCGTAATTTCAAAGCGAATAGTTTTCGTGACAGCTTGACCTTTAATTACGAAAAAAATTGTATCTTGAGTTATACTTATCCTTTTTAGGTGAAATAAAATCCAGGAGTTAGATAACATCTAGACCTACAACTTTTATCAAGAACACTTTTCGAAATTCGAAATAAAATCAAGCCCAAATAGGGTCTTAATCTCAGAGCGAAACCCAAATCACACTTTCAAATATAATAATCAATATAGTTTTAATAAATCTCACATAATAACACAAAAACACACATAATAATCCAATAAATCATGAATAATTTTGTTTAATTAGCATCCCTTACCTTTAAAGGATCTCAAAACGAAATTCTATTCGGATATAGTTAATCTACTCTTCACGCTCTTTCCCCCAGTGTTCTCGAATTTTCAAAGAGATAAGAATTGAAGGAGAATTCTTTGAAACAATTGAGAGAAATTTGAGAGACGGAAAAATTACGATTTTCTAAAAGCAAGAGTGAAAAATGGGAGGATTAGGGTTAAATAGACTATTTATAATCTCTCCCCTTTCTAAGTAATTGGGCTTAGGGTTTACTCAAAATTGGGCTCTCATAATCTCCCCAACAATAAGAATTTTCGTCCTCGAAAATTATAATCACCATCAAAGAGAAAAAGATAATATCTGGCTTTTACAATCTCCCCAACAACAAGAATTTCCGTCCTCGAAAATTATACTCATAATCAAAGAGCAAGGGATTCGATGCTCTCATCTCATCTTCCAACTCCCAAGTAGAAGCACAGTTAGGGTATTGCATTATCATGGACAATTTTATTGTGGGTGATTTTCGTGTCAGTGATTTTATCGTGGGTGATTTTATCGACGATGGTTTTATCGTGGGTGATTTTATCAAGGGTGATTTTATTGGGGGTGATTATATCTTGGGTGATTTTAGTGGGTGGGATTTTATCGTGGTTGATTTTATTGTGGGTGTTTTATCCTGGGTGATTTTACCGGGGATAATTTTATCGTGCGTGATTCTAACGAGGCAGATTTTATCGTGGATGATTTTATCGAGCATGATTTTATCGTGGGTGATTTTGTCGTGGGTGATTTTGTCGTGGGTAATTTTGTTGTGGGTAATTTTAACATTGGTGATTTTATCGTGGGTGATTTTACCGTGGGTGATTTTATCATGGGCTATTTTATTATGGGTGATTTTATCATGGGTGATTTTCTTGTGGGTGATTTTAGCGGGGTTGATTTTATCGTGGGTGATTTTCTCAACGGTGATTTTATTGGGGAGATTTTATCATGGGTGATTTCTAGTGAATGATTTTATCGAGCGTGATTTTATTAAGGGTGATGTTTTCATGGGTGATTTTATCATGGGTGATTTTATCTGGGGTGATTTTATCGTGGCTGATTTAATCAACGATAATTTTATCGTGGGTGATTTTATTGAGGGTTATTTTAGCGAGGGTGATTTTATAAAAGGTGATTTTATCGTGCCTGATTTTATTGGTGGTTATTATGGGTGATTCTATCGAGGGTGATTTTATTATGGGTGATTCTATCGAGGGTGATTTTATCGTGGATGATTTTATCGAGCATGATTTTTTAGTGGGTGATTTTGTCGTGGGCGATCTTATCGTGCGTAATTTTATCGTGGGTGAGTTTATCAAGGGTGATTTTATCATAAGTGATTTGATCGTGGATGGTTTTAGTGTGAGTGATTTTAATGTTGGTGATTTTATCTAGGGTGGTTTTATTGTGGGTGAATTTATTGAGCGTGATTTTATCATGGGTGATTTTATCGTGGGTGATTTTACCTAGGGTGATTTCATCGTGGGTGATTTTATCTATGGTGATTTTAACGAGGATGATTTTATCGTTAGTAATATTATCTTAGGTGATTTTATCGTGGGTGATTTTATCAAGGTTGATTTTATTATGGCTGATTTGGTAGTGGATGACTTTATCGAGGGTGCTTTTAGCGTGCTTGATATTTTCATTGGTGATTCTATCGTGGGTAATTTTAGCGGGGGTAATTTTATCATGGGTGATTTTATCAACGATGATTTTATCGTGGGTGATTTTATTAGGGATGATTTTATCGATGATGTTTTTATCGTGGGTGATTTTATTGAGGTTGATTTTATCGAGGGTGATTTTATTGTGGGTGATTTTATCATGGGTGATTTAATCTTAGACGATTTTATTATCGGTAATTTTATCGAGGGTGATTTTTTCATGGATAATTTTATCGAGGTTGACTTTATCGTGGGTAATTTTGTAGAGGGTGATTTCAACCTGGGTGATTTTATCATGGGTGATAATATAGTTGGTGATTTTAGTGTCGGTTATTTTGTAGTGGGTGATTTTATCGTGAGTAATTTTTTCGTGGATAATTTTATTAAGGTTGATTTTATCATGGCTGATTATATCGAGGCTGATTTTATCATGGCAGATTTTATCATGTGTGATTTTATCATGGGTGATTTTATCATGGGTGATTTTATCGTGGGTGATTTTATGATAGGCGATTTTATCGAGGCTGATTTTATCGTGGGTAATTTTATAGTGGATGATCTTATCGTGGGTGATTTTATCGTGGTTGATTTTACCATGGATGATTTTATCGAGGGTGATTTTGTCGTGGTTGATTTTATCGTGGGTGATTATTTTGTGCTTGATTTTATCGTGGGTGATTTTACTAAGGGTGATTTTATCATGGGTAATTTTATTGTGGGTGATTTTAGGGTAGGTGATTTTATCGTGGGAGATTTTATCGTGCGTGATTTTATCATTGGTGATTTTATCGAGTGTGATTTTATCGTGGGTGATTTTAACAAGTGTGATTGATTAAACCTTTTTGTCGCTTTTGGTTTTCTCAAACAATTTCAAATCCCCTTTTTAATGCAGTAGAGAGGAGACCTTGAGTGTCAATACATGGAGCAAATTAGGATGGTGTAGTTGATTCTATTTTTATGGATGAAAATTCAAATTGAGGGGATGAGAATGGTATGATTTTATGCTGCTGTTTTTATCATGATTTTATGTGCTGTGAATAATGCAAATGAGATGGAAATCCAATGGTGCGAATATGGAAGCAGATTTTGTTAATGTGGATTTAAGAATGGAAATGAATGATATGGAATTTGATATATGGAGGGGGGTTGTTTGTTCAAAAATCAGATTGTACCCTACTGTAATGCAGAATGTACAATATGCACGACTATCTAAAATTCAATTGAAATAATGCAATGGTAGAAATGAAATGTGTGAACGCTAGTGGATGGTTAATGCTTGAAATATGAAATGGAATGTAGACTATGATGCAAGATGAAATGCACAACTCTATTATACTATTCTGATACAGTCTGGAATTTAAGTCCAAATTGAAATGCGAATGCAAAGTATTGGATAGCTACTATATAATGAACTTTATTGCAATGAACTGGTATTTATTAACATATGTATGTAAAAAGATGGGATTGAAGCTGTTATCGAATTATAAAATGCAACTACAATGCAAATGCTAAAACTACTATTGCTCTACTAAACGTCAAAATTAAAACAACACAAAGCTTGTCAAACTAAACTATGAAAGGAAAACAATATGGTGCTAAACTTAATCCAGACCAGAATTGTAAAGAAACCAGATTTTGTGGCTAAACTAAACTAAAGGGAAATTGAACCAAAACAGTGACTAAAACTAGAACAGAACGAATTGGAACTACAGAATTAAAAGCACATGCGATATAACATTTTTTTGTGAAGGTTTCTAAAAGGAAGATTCACTTGGAACTGTGCTGAACCTTACTTGAATTCAGAGCTGGTGTTCACACCATTGAAAGACATTCAATTGCTCTTTAGTCTCGCAAGGTATCAAGAAACAATCCTCTGGCGAATCTACTCTTTTAAAAACTTTCAAAGATTCCAGATTAATAAAATGCAGAAACCAAGAAATCAAAGAACTTACTACTGCAAGGAAAAATGACTAACAAAGCTACGAATAGTGACTTAGATTGTGATGCGAAAGTGCGAAATCAACCAAGAAAATGCAAGAGTATAGAAGTGGACATGATCAGTGAAGTAATGAATGCAAAATGAGAGAGAAAAAGCAAAGGAAACTACAAAGAACTTACTTGAATTAAACTGAAAGCACAAGAACTACAAGCTACTTCGAACACCAATGAAGCTAACGAACTCTAATCCATTTCAACTGAAAACTGAAACTGTAAACTAAAAATTACGAATCTATGCATAATCTCTGTTTGCTAAAACTCTCTACACTGATTACAAAGAGACTACAACTATTTATAATCTACATAATCTCTGCTTAATGGGTGGGCCTTCGTATGAACTTGCTCGTGTTTCTTCAGCTCACGTTTTTCGTGCTTCAGTTGCACATGGTTAACTTAAAGTGTATGTATCTTGCTCGTTTCTTCACTAATTTGATCGATTCTAGTTTCCAAATGAAGATATGCGAGTCTATTTTCAAATGAGACATGTTTCGTGATTTTAGAGGCCTGGGCGAGTCCAGTGGGCCTCAATTACTGAGGGATGTTTTTTGTGCGTTCCAGTTGACTGCAGCTACTGTAGAGCCTGCTTGTTTGGCTTACCAAAAATCCATTTCTGGTCCAAATTATGTCATTCAAAATCTAAATTAAAGCCCATCGAGTCTACTTTCTTCTAGGACAGATTTTATGATTTTAGGAGCTTTGTAGCGTTCTGGAGACCCAATTCTTCAAAGTTGACTTTTCTGGATTCGTAAACTGCAGTTGACTCGACTTGGGTTGATTGTGAAAATCCATTTTGAATCAAATTGTGTGATTCCAGTTTCTATGGAAAGCTCCATGTGTCTATTTTAATCTGCACCAAAAATCATGATTTTAGAAGCATTGTGTCAAAAGATACAGGCGAAACAACAAGTGAGCGTCAGGCTGTGAATACATTAAAATGTGGTTATTTTATGTTGTCTTAAAATGAATTTATCCTAGGTTTCATAATTCTTCACAGAATATAATTTACAGTCAATTAGGCTTTTTCTATTTATTTAAGTATACTTAAATGTAAATATTAATTAAATAAAATGTGTTAAATTAACGTCTCATCAGTGATTTTATTATGGATGATTTCATCGTGGGTGATTTTGTAGAGGGTGATTTTATCATGGGTGATTTTATCAAGTTTGATTTTATCGTGGTTGATTTTATCATGGGTGATTTTATCAAGGGTGACTTTATCATGGGTGATTTTATCAAGGGTGATTTTATTGTCGTTGACTTTATCGTGGGTGATTATATCACGGGTGATTTTATCGAGGGTAAATTTAACATGGGTTATTTTATCGAGCGTGATTTTGTTGTCGGTGATTTTATCTTGGGTAATTTTATCATGGGTGATATTATCCTCGGTGATTCTGTCGAGGGTGATTTTATCGTTGATGATTTTATCGAGGGTGATATTATCGTAGGTGATTTTATCGCGAATGATTTTATTGAGGGTGATTTTATCGAGGGTGATTTTAGTGTGGGTGATTTTATTGAGGGTGATTTGATCGTGGGTGATTTTTTTCGAAGGTAATTTTGTCTAGGGTAATTTTATCATGGGTGATTTTCTTGTCAATGATTTTATCGTGGGTGATTTTATCAAGGGTGATTTTGTCATGGGTGAATTTATGGTGGGTGACTTTAGTGTCGTTGATTTTAACGTGGGTGGTTTTATCGGTTGTCATTTTATCATTTGTGATTTTATCATGGGTGATTTTATCAAGGGTGATTTTATCGTGGTTGATTTTACCGTGGGTGATTTTATCAAGGAAGATTTTATCGAGGGTGATTTTATCATGGGTTATTTTATCGAGTGTGATTTTGTTGTCCATGATTTTATCTTGGGTGATTTTATCGTGGGTGATTCTGTACAGGGTGATTTTATCGTTGATGATTTTATCGAGGGTGATTTTATCTTGGGTAATTTTAACGATGGTGCTTTTATCGTGGGTAATTTTATAGTGGGTGATTTATCGTGGATAATTTTATCGAGGCTGATTTTATCGAGGATGATTTTATCGTAGGTGATTTTATCGTGGGTGATTTTATTGAGGTTGATTTTATCGAGGGTGATTTTATCATGCAGGATTTTAGTGTGGGTGATTTTATTGAGGGTGATTTTATCGTGGGTGATTTTTTCGAAGGTTATTTTGTCTAGGGTATTTTTATCATGGGTGATTTTATTTTGGGTGATTTTCGTGTCAATGATTTTATCGTGGGTGATTTTATTGTGGGTGATTTTATCAAAGGTGATTTTGTCATGGGTGATTTTATCGTCGGTGATTTTAGTGTCGTTCATTTTAACGTAGGTGATTTTATCGTACCTGATTTTATCATTTGTGATTTTATCATGGGTGATTTTATCAAGGGTGATTTTATCATGGTTGATTTTATCGTGGGTGATTTTATCGTCGGTGATTTTATCAAGGGTGATTTTAGTATCGTTGATTTTATCCTGGGTGATTTTATCATTGGTGATTTTATCGAGGGTGATTTTTATCATCAGTTATTTTATCGAGTGTGATTTTGTTGTCGGTGATTTGATCGTGGGTGATTCAGTACAGGGTGATTTTATCATTGATGATTTTATCGAAGGTGATTTTATCTTGGCTAATTTTAACGTTGGCGATTTTATCGTGGGTGATTTTATCGTGGGTGATTTATCGTGGATGATTTTATCGAGGTTGATTTTATCGTCAGTAATTTTATCGTGGGTATTTTATTGAGGTTGATTTTATCGAGGGTGATGTTATCATGCGGGATTTTAATGTGGGTGATTTTATTGAGGGTGATTTTATCGTGAGTGATTTTTTTGAAGGTTATTTTGTCTAGGGTAATTTTGTCATGGGTGATTTTCGTCTCAATGATTTTATCGTGGGTATTTTTATTGTGGGTGCTTTTTTCAAGGGTGATTTTGTCATGGGAGAATTTATCGTGGGTGATTTTAGTGTCGTTCATTTTAACGTGGGTGATTTTATCATACGTGATTTTATCATTTGTGATTTTATCAGGGGTGATTTTATCAAGGGTGATTTTATCGTGGGTGATTTTATCGTGGGTGATTTTATCAAGGGGGATTTTAGTGTCGTTAATTTTATCGTGTGTGATTTTATCATGGATGATTTTATCATTTGTGATTTTAACGAGGGTGATTTTATCATGGATTATTTTATCGAGTGTGATTTTGTTGTCAGTGATTTTATTTTGGGTTATTTTATCGTGGGTGATTTTATCCTAGGTGATTCTGTCGAGGGTGATTTTATCATTGATGATTTTATCGAGGGTCATTTTATCGTAGGTAATTTTAACGTTGGTGATTTTATCTTTGGTGATTTTATCGTGGATGATTTTATAGTAGGTGATTTTATCGTGGGTGATTTTAATGAGGGTGATTTTATCGAGGATGATTTTATTATGCGTGATTTTAGTGTGGGTGAATTATTGAGGGTGATTTTGTCGTGGGTGATTTTGTCGAAGGTGATTTTCGTCTAGGGTAATTTTATCATGGGTGATTTTCGTGTCAATTATTTTATTGTGGCTCATTTTATCGATGGTCATTTATCAAGGGTGATTTTGTGATGGGTGAATTTATCGTGGGTGATTTTAGTGTCGTTGATTTTAACTTGGGTGATCTGATCGTGCGTGATTTTATCGTGCGTGATTTTATCATGGGTGAATTTAGCATGGGTGATTTTATCTTGAGTGATTTTATCGTGGGTGATTTTATCCTGGTTGATTCCGTCGAGGGTGATCTTATTGTGGGTGATTTTGTCGTGGGTGATTTTATCGTGGGTGATTTTATTGTGGGTGATTTTATCATGGGTGATTTTATAGTGGGTGATTTTAGCGGGGCTCATTTTTTCGTGGGTGATTTTATCGTGGATGATTTTATCAAGGGTGATTTTATCGAGGGTGATTTTATCATGGGTGCTTTTAGTGTAGGTGATTTTATCGTAGGTGATTTTATCGTAGGAGATTTTATCGTAGGTGATAATGTCTAGGGTGATTTTATCGTAGGTGATTTTCGTGTCGGTGATTTTATCGTGGGTGATTTTATTATGGGTGATTTTATTGACAATGGTTTTATCGTAGGTGATTTTGTCAACGGTGGTTTTATTGGGGGTGATTATATCATGGGTGATTTTAGCGGGTGCGATTTTATCGTGGTTGATTTTATTGTGGTTGATTTTATCATGGGTGATTTTATCAGGGGTCATTTTATCGTGCGTGATTCTGTCGAGGGTAATTTTATCGTGGATGATTTTATCGAGCATGATTTTATCGTGGGTGATTTTTTCGTGGGTACGATTCATGGTGAGACAAGCAGATGAAGAAGACCCTACAAAGAAGAAGAGAATAAGAGAAGTACAAAAAAAGCACAAATAATGATTGAGAACAAATGGAGAAGTTTAAGAATATAAGTTTCAGGATTTAACAATTTAGAGTTTTAAGAATTTGGGAAAAAAATTAATTAAAAAATTTAATTCAAATAAATTAGTTAAAAAAATTAATTAAAAAAATAACATTAAAAAAATTAATTAAAAAAATAACATTAAAAAAATTTAACTAAAAAAATTAATTAACAAAAACTTAATTAAAAATTTTAATTAGAAATAATTTAATTAAAAAATTTATTTTAAAAAATAATTAAAATAAATTAATTATTTAGGATATGTTAAAGGCAACGGATAAGCAAAATATTGTTTTTTTAAAATAAGCAACGGTTTTGGTTTAATAGTTGAGTATAAAGAAAACAAAATCTATGATATAGGCAATATATAAAAAACTGTTGTTTATTCATAGTTTAGGCCACACTTTTTTACCTGTTGCAAATTAAGCGTGGCCTAAAGTAAAAAATGGTTTAGTGAAATCACCCTCGATAAAATCATCCACGACAAAATCACCCAACATAAAATCATCTACGATAAAATCACCCAACATAAAATCACCCACAATAAAATCACCCTCGGTAAAATCACCCACGATAAAATCACCCTCGGTAAAATCACCGACGATAAAATCAGCCAACATAAAATCACCCACGATATAATCACCCTCAATAGAATCACCCATGACAAAATCACCCATCATAAAATCACCCACGATAAAATCACCCACCATAAAATCATCCACGATAAAATCACCAATGATGTAATCACCCTTTATAAAATCACCCAAGATAAAATCACCCACAATAAAATAACCCACGAAAAGTCACTCACGATAAAATCACCCATGATAAAATCATGCACGATAAAATCACCCACGATAAAATCTCACTCGATAACATCACCCACGATAAAATAAATCATGATAAAATCCCCCATGAGAAAATCACGCACAATAAAATCACGCATGATAAAATCATGCACGATAAAATCACCCACCATAAAATCACCATCACGAAAATCAAGCACGATAAAATCACTGATGATAAAATCACCCATGATAAAATCAACCACGATAAAATCACCCTCGATAAAATGACCCATGGTAAAATCAACTTAGGTAAAATCACCCACGATAATATCACCTACTATTAAGTTACCCACAGTAAAATCAACCTAGATAAAATCACCAATAATAAAATAAGCCACGATAAAATCACACTTGATAAAATCACCAATAATAAAATCGCCCATCATAAAATTACCCTCGATAAAATTATCCACGATAAAATTACGCAACATAAAATCACGCACACTAAAATCATCACCCATGATAAAATCACCGACATTAAAATCACCCACAATAAAATTACCCATGATAAAATCAACCACGATAAAATCAACCTCGATAAAATCACCCATGGTAAAATCAACCTTGATAAAATCACCCACGATAAAATCAACTATGATAAAATCACCCATAATAAAATCACCCCTGATAAAATGATCTACAATAAAATCACCTTCGATAAAATCACCCACATAAAAATCAACTACTATAAAATTACCCACAATAAAATCACATTCGATAAATCACCAATAATAAAATCACCCACGATAAAATCACCAATAATAAAATCACTCACGATAAAATCACCCTCGATAAAATCATGCACGATAAAATCACCCTCAATAGAATCACCCACGATAAAATCACCCTCAATAGAATCACCCACGATAAAATCACCTAGGATAAAATCACACTTGATAATAACCTACGATAAAATCGCCAACTATTAAATAACCAACAATACAATCACATACTATAAAATCAACCTCGATAAAATCAACCTCGATAAAATCACCCACGATAAAATAAAATCACCCATGGTAAAATCAACCTCGATAAAATCACCCACGATAAAATCACATACTATAAAATTACCCACAATAAAATCACCCTAGATAAGATCACCAATAATAAAATAACCCACGATAAAATCACCCTCGATAAAATCACAATTAAAAAAATCGCCCAATATAAAATAACCCTCGATAAAATCATCCACGATAAAATCACCCAATATAAATTGAACCACGATAAAATCATTCTCGGTAAAATCACCCATGATAAAATCACGCACGATAAAATCACGCACGATAAAATCACCCACGATAAAATCACACTCGATAAAATCATCATTGATAAAATCACTCACCATGAAATCTCACTCGATAAAATTACCCACGATAAAATCACGCACGTTGAAATCACTCACCGTAAAATCACCGTCACTAAAATCACGCACGATAAAATCACCCACGATAAAATCACCCATGATAAAAGCACCCATGATAAAATCACCCTTGATAAAATCACCCACGATAAAATCACCCACAATAAAATAACCCACGATCAAATCACCCACAATAAAGTCACCCACAATAAAATCACACTCGATAAAATCATGAGTGATAAAATCACCCACGATAAAATCACCCACGATAAAATCACCGTCACTAAAATCATGCACGATAAAATCACCCACCAAAAAATATCACCCACGAAAAAATCACCCATGATAAAATCACCCTTGATAAAATCAACAATAATAAAATTACCCACGATAAAATTACCAATAATAAAATCACCCACGATAAAATCACCTAAAATAAAATCACCAACGATAAAATCACCCTAAATAGAATCACCCACAATAAAATCACCCAAGATAAAATCACCCATGATAAAATCACACTCGATAAAATCACCCTCGATAAAATTACCCACGATAAAATCACCGAATATAAAATAACCCACTCTAAAATCACTTACGTTATAATCACCAATGATAAAATCATACTCAATAACCTCACAGTGATAAAATCACCCATGATAAAATCTCACTCGATAAAATCACTCATGATAAAGTCCGACTCTGTAAAATAACCCATAATAAAATCACCAACTATTAAATAAACCACACTAAAATTACCTACGCTATAGTCACCCATGATAAAATCACCCATGATAAAATCGCCCATGATAAAATCATGCACGATAAAATCACCCACGATAAAATCACCGACACTAAAATTACCCACTATAAAACAGCCCATGATGAAATCACCCTCGATAAAATCATCCACAATATAATCACACTCGATAAAATCATCAGCGAGAAAATCACCCACGATAAAATCTCACTCGATAAAATCACCAAAGATAAAATCAATGATGATAAAATCACCCATGATAAAAAAAACCACAATAAAACCACCCGCGATAAAATCACCCACGAGAAAGTCACCCACTATAAAATTACCCACGATAAAATCACCCACGATAAAATCACCCTCGATAAAATCACCAATAATAAAATTACCTACGGTAAAATCACCTTTGATAAAATCAACAATAATAAAATCACCCACGTAAAATCACCCTTCATAAATTCATCCACGATAAAATCACCCAAAATAAAATCACCCATGAAAAAATCACCCTGAATAGAATCACCCACGATAAAATAACCCATGATAAAATCACCTACAATAAAATTAAACTCGATAAAATGACCCATGATAAAATCACCCTCGATAAAATTACCCATGATAAAATCACCTATGATAAAATAACCCACACTAAAATCACTTACGATATAATAACCCATGATAAAATCAAACTCGATTAAATCAGCAGTGATAAAATCACCCACGATAAAATCTCTCTCGATAAAATCACTCATGATAAAATCACACTCTATAAAATAACCCACGATAAAATCACCAACTATTAAATAAACCACACTAAAATCACATACGATATAATCACCCATGAGAAAATCATGCACGATAAAATCACACATGATAAAATCATCATCACTAAAATCACCCTCGATAAATTCACCCATGATAAAATCACCGTCACTAAAATCACCCACATAAAATCACCCATGATAAAATCACCCTTGATAAAATCACCCACGATAAAATCACCCACAATAAAATCACCCACGGTAAAATCAACTACTATAAAATTACCCATGATAAAATCACCAATAAAAAAATTACCCACGATAAAATCACAATTAATAAAATCATCCACGATAAAATCACTCTCAATAGAATCACCCACGATAAAATCACCCATGATAAAATCGCACTAGATAAAATAACCCACGATAAAATCACTAACTATTAAATGACCAACAATAAAATCACCCACGATAAAATGACCCATGATAAAATCATGCACGATAAAATCACTCACAATAAAATGACCCACAATAAAATCACCCGTGATAAAATCAACCACAATAAAATCAGCCTCGATAAAATCACCCATGGTAAAATAACCCACGATAAAATCACAATCGATAAAATCACCCGTGGTAAAATCACCAACGATAAAATCACAATCGATAAAATCACCCACGATAAAATCTCACTTGATAAAATCACCCACGATAAAATTAATCATGATAATGACCCATGAGAAAATTATGCACGATAAAATTACCCACGATAAAATCACCACCATAAAATCACCGTTACTAAAATCACGAACGATAAAATCAACCGCTATAAAATAACCCATGATAAAATCACCCTCGATAAAATCACCCTCAATAAAAACACCCACGATAAAATCAAACTCGATAAATTCACACTCGATAAAATCATCAGTGAGAAAATCACCCTCGATAAAATCTCGATAAAATTACCCACGATAAAATCAATCATGATAAAATCACCCATTAGAAAATCTCCCACAATAAAATCACCGTCACTAAAATCACACGATAAAATTTCCCACAATAAAATTACCCATGATAAAATAACCCACAATAAAATCACCCACGAGAAAATCACCCACTACAAAATCACCCACTACAAAATCACCGACGATAAAATCACCTATGATAAAATCAACAATGATAAAATAACCCTGGATTAAATCACCCATGGTAAAATTAATCTAAATTAAATCACCCACGATAAAATTACCAATGGTAAAGTCAACCTCGATAAAATCACCCACAATAAAATCAACCACCATAAAATCACCCTCGATAAAATCACCTACGATAAAATCACCCTAAATAAAATCATCAATAATAAAATCATCCTCGATTAAATCACCCACGATAAAATCATCCGCTATAAAATTACCTACAATAAAATCACCCACGATAAAATTACTCAAGGTAAAATCACCCACGATAAAATCACTCTGAATAAAATCACCCACGATAAAATCACCCTCAATAGAATCACCCACAATAAAATCACCCATCATAAAATCACACTTGATAGAATCACCCACGATAAAATTACTCAAGGTAAAATCACCCACAATAAAATCACTCTCAATAGAATCACCCACGATAAAATCATCCTCAATAGAATCACCCAGGATAAAATCACCCACGATTAAGTTACCCATGATAAAATCACCCATGATAAAATCACACATGATAAAATCACACTCGATAAAACCACCCATGATAAAATCACCCTCGATATAATTACCCATGATAAAATCACACACTATAAAATAGCCCACACTAAAATCACCTACGATATAATAACTCATGACAAAGTCACCCATGATAAAATCACGAACGTTAAAATCACCCATGATAAAATAAACCACACTAAAATCACGCATGATTAAATAACGTAAGATGAAATCACACATAATAAAAACACCTAAGATATAATCACCCACGATAAACTAACCTTCGATAAAATCAACCACGATAAAATCACCATCAATAGAATCACCCACAATAAAATCACCCATGATAAAATCACCCACGATAAAATCAGCCTCGCCAAAATCACCCATGATAAAATCAACCTCGATAAAATTACCCACGATAAAATCACCCTCGATAAAATGACCCTCTATAAAATCACCAAGAATAAAATCACCTTTGATAAAATCACCGTCGATTAAATCACCCACGATAACATCTCTCATTATAAAATCACACACAATAAAACACCCTTGATAAAATCACACTCAATAAATTCACCGAAATTAAAATTACCCACGATAAAATCACCTACAATAAAATCACCTATGGAAAAATCACCCACCATAAAATCACACTTAATAAAATCACCCATGATAAAATGACACTTGATAAAAACACCCATGATAATATCACCAACGATAAAATCAGCCACGATAAAATCACCCTCGATAAAATCACCAAGAAAAAAATTACCTACGATAAAATCACCCACGATACAATCACCCTCAATAAAATCAGCCATGATAAAATCACCCACAATAACATCACTCATTATAAAATCACACACAATAAAAATAGCTTGATAAAATCACCGAAACTAAAATGACCCATGATAAAGTCACCATTGATAAAATCACCGACAATAAAATCACCCACGATAAAATCACCCTTGATAAAATAACCCATGATAAAATTACCCATGAAAAAATCACCCACGATAAAAATCACCCTCGATAAAACCGCCCATGATAAAATCACCCTCTATAAAATCACCCACGATAAAATCACCCACTATAAAATCACCCTTCAAAAAATTAGGCACGATAAAATCACACATGGTAAAATCAACCTCAATAAAATCATCCACGATAAAATCACCCATGATAAAATCAACCACGATAAAATCACCCATGATAAAATCACCCTTGATAAAATCACCAAGAATAAAATACCCCACGATAAAATCACCCTCGATAAAATCACCAACAATAAAATCACCTTAGGTAAAATCACCCACGATAAAGTCACCCTCTAAAAAAACACCGACAATAAAATCACCTACGGTAAAATCACCCACGATAAAATCACCAATGATAAAATCACCCATGAAAAAATCACCGTCTATAAAATCACGCACGATAAAATCACCCTTCAAAAGATCACCCACGATAAAATCACCCATGGTAAAATAAACCTCGATAAAATCACCCACGATAAAATAACCCTTGATAAAGTACCCCACGATAAAATCACCCGCTATAAAATTTCTTACTATAAAATCACACACGATAGAATCACCCACGATAAAATCACCCAAGCTAAAATCACCTACGATAAAATCACTCTCAATAGAATCACCCACGATAAAATTACCCTCAATAGAATCACCCACGATAAAATCACCCACGATAAAATCACCCATGATAAAATCACCCACGATATAATCACACTCAATAAAATCACCCATGAAAAAATCACCCTGGATAAAATTACCCATGATAAAATCACCCACGATAAAATCACAAAAGATAGAATCACCCACGATAAAATCACCCAAGCTAAAATCACCTACGATAAAATCACTCTCAATAGAATCACCGATGATAAAGTTACCCTCAATAGAGTCACCCACGATAAAATCACCCATGATAAAGTCACCCACGATAAAATCACACTCAATAAAATCACCCATGAAAAAATCACCCTAGATAAAACTACCCATGATAAAATCGCCCATTATAAAATAACCCCACACTAAAATTACTTATAATAAAATCACCCACGATAAAATCACACTCGATAGAATTACCCACGATAAAATCACCCATGAAAAAATCACCCACGATAAAATCACCCATGATAAAATCATCCTCGATAAATTTACCCGTGATAAAATCACCCTCACTAAAATTACCCACGATAAAATCACCCATGATAAAATAAACCAAGATAAAATCACCCGCTAGAAAATTACCCACAGTAAAATCAGCCACGATAAAATCACCCTCAGAAGAATCACCCACGATAAAATCAACCACGATAAAATCACCCTCAGAAGAATCACCCACGATAAAATCACCCATGATAAAATAACCCACGATAAAATCACACTCTATAAAATCACCCATGATAAAATCACCCTCGATAAAATTACGCATGATAAAATCACCCACTATAAAATAACCCACACTAAAATCAGCTACGATATAATAACTCATGATTAAGTCACCCATGATAAAATCACCCATGATAAAATCACCCATGATAAAATAACCTACACTAAATTCACCCGCAATAAAATCATCCATGATTAAATCACGTACGAAAACATCACACACTAACACCCTCGATAAAATCATCGTCACTAAAATCACCCACAATAAAATCACCCATAATAAAATCACTCTTAATAAAATCACTCTCGAGAAAATCAGCTATGGTAAAATTATCCACAATAAAATCGCGCACGATAAAAAAGCACCCTAAATAGAATCACCCACAATAAAATCACCCATGATAAAATGACCCACGATAAAATCAACTATTTGAATGTCACCCATGATAAAATAACCCTCGATAAAAATCACCCATATAAAATCACCCATGATAAAATCACCCACGGTAAAATCAACCATGATAAAATCACACTTGATAAAATCACCCATGATAAAATCACACTCGATAAAGTCACCCATGATAAAATCACCCTCGATAAAATTACCCATTATAAAATCACCCACTATAAAATAACCCACACTAAAATCACCTACGATATAATAACTCATGATGAAGTCACCCTTGATAAAATCACCCACGATAAAATCACCCATATTAAAATAACCCACACTAAAATCACCCACGATAAAATCACCCATGATTAAATCACACACGATAAAATCACACACGATAAAAACATCCACGCTAAAATCATCGTCACTAAAATCACCCACATAAAATCACCCATGATAAAATCGCTCTTCATAAAATCACCCTCGAGAAAGTCACCTATTGTAAAATTATCCACGATAAAATCACCCACGACAAAATAACCTTTGATAAAATCACCCACGATAAAATCATCCGCTATAAAATTACCTTCAATAAAATCACCCACGAAAAAATCACACTTGATAGAATCACCCACGGTAAAATTTCCCAAGGTAAAATCACCCACGATAAAATCACACTAATTAAAATCACCCATGATAAAATCACCCTCGAGAAAATTAGCCACAATAAAAGCACCCTAAATAGAATTACCCACGATAAAATCACCCATGATAAAATGACCCACAATAAAATCAACCATTTGTAAGTCACCCATGATAAAATCACCCATATAAAATCACCCATGATAAAATCACCCACGGTAAGATCAACCACCATTAAATCATCCTCGATAAAATCTCCCATGGTAATATCAACTTTGATAGAATTACCCACGATCATTTAACCCTCGATAAAATCACCCATTATAAAATTACCGACAGTAAAATAACCCACGATAAAATCACTCTCGATAAAATCACCCACGATAAAATCGCTCATGGTAATATCACCCATGATGAAACAACCTCAATAGAATCACCCATTATAAAATCACCCACGACAAAATCACACTTGGTAAAATCACCCACGATAAAATAACTCTCAATAGAACCACCCACGATAAGATCACCCTCAATAGAATCAGCCACGATAAAATAATCAATGATAAAACCACCCACGATAAAATCACCCATGATAAAATCATTCACGATCAAATCACACTCGATAAAATCACCCATGATAAAATTACCCTCGCTAAAATTACCCACGATAAAAGCACCCATTATAAAATGACCTACACTAAAATCACCAATGATAAAATCACCCACGATAAAAGCACCTATTATAAAATAACCTACACTAAAATCACCAATGATAAAGTCACCCACGATAAAATCACCCAAGCTAAAATCACCTACGATAAAATCACTCTTAATAGAATCACCCACGATAAAAACACCCACGATAAAATCACCCATGACAAAATCACCCACGATAAAATCACCCATGATAAAATCACCCTCGATAAAATTACCCATGATAAAATCACCCACTGTAAAATAACCCATACTAATATCACCTACGATAGAATCACCCATGATAAAATCACACTCGATAAAATCACCCACGATAACATCACCCACTAGAAAATAACCCACACTAAAATCTCCCACGATAAAATCACGCATGAGAAAATCAGCCAAGATAAAATAACGCACAATAAAATCACCCTCACTAAAATCACCCACGATAAAATCACCCATGATAAAATCACCCAAGATGAAATAAAACATGATAAAATCACCTGCTATAATATTACCCACAATAAAAATCAGCTACGATAAAATCAACCACGATAAAATCACCCACGCTAAAATCACCCACTATAAAACCGCCCTCGATTAAATCACCCACGATAAAATAACCCATGATAAAATCGCCCACTAGAAAATCAACCACCATAAAATCATCCTAGAGAAAATCTCCCATGGTAATATCAACCTTGATAGAATTACCCACGATAAATTAACCCTCGATAAAGTCGCCCACTATAAAATTACCCACAATAAAATAACCCTCAATGAAATTACTCTTGAGAAAATCACCGACGATAAAATCACTCATGGTAATATCACCCACGATAAAACAACCTTAACAGAATCACCCATGATAAAATCACCCACGATAAAATCACCGATGATAAAATCACCCACGATAAAATCACCCATGATAAAATCACCCACGATAAAATCACACTCGATTAAATGACCCATGATAAAAACACCCTCGGTAAAATTACCCATGATAAAAGCACCCATTATAAAATCACCAATGATAAAATCACACTTGATAAAATCACCCACAATAAAATCACCCATGATAAAATCACCCACGATAAAATCAGCCTCGATAAAATCACCCATGTTAAAATCAACCTCGATAAAATTACCCACGATAAATTCACCCTCGAGAAAATCTGCAAGAATAAAATCGCCCATGATAAAATCACCCACGATAACATCACTCATTAGAAAATCACACACAATAAAAACACCCTTGATAAAATCACACTTAATAAAATCACCGAAAATAAAATTACCCACGATAAAGTCACCCTCGATAAAATCACCGACAATAAAATCACCTACGGTAAAATCACCCACGATAAAATCACCTTTGATAAAATCACCCATGATAAAATCACCCATGATGAAATCACCCATGAAAATATCACCCACCATAAAATCACGCTCGATAAATTCACCCATGAAAAAATCACCCACGATAAAATAACGCTCTATAAAATAACCCACGATAAAATCACCCACTATAAAATCACTTTTCAGAAAATCACTCACGATAAAATCTCCCATGGTTAAATCAACCTCGATAAAGTCACCCACGATAAAATCACCCTCAATAGAATCACCCACGATAAAATCACCCATGATAAATCACCCACGATAAAATCACACTCGATAAAAACAACCATGATAAAATCACCCTCGATAAAATTACACATGATAAAATCACCCACTATAAAATAACCCACACTAAAATCTCCCACGATAAAATCATGCATGAGAAAATCACCCAAGATAAAATAACACACGATAAAATCATCCACAATAAAATCACCCTCACTAAAATCACCCACGATAAAATCACCCAAGATAAAATCACCCAAGATAAAATCCAACATGATAAAATCACCCCCTATAAAATTACCACAATAAAAATCAGCCACAATAAAATCACCCTCGATAAAATTTCCCATGGTAAAATCACCCACGATAAAACCGCCCTCGATTAAATCACCCACGATAAATTAACCCTCGATAAAGCCGCACACTATAAAATAACCCACAATGAAATTACTCTCGATAAAATCACCCACGATAAAATCACTCATGGTAATATCACCCACAATAAAACAACCTTAATAAAATCACCCATGATAAAATCACCCACGATAAAATCACCCATGATAAAATCACCCACGATAAAATCACACTCGATTAAATGACCCATGATAAAATCACCCTCGCTAAAGTTACCCACGATAAAAGCACCCATTATAAAATAACCTACACTAAAATCACCAATGATAAAATCACCCACAATAAAATCACCCACGATAAAATCAGCCTCGATAAAATCACCCATGTTAAAATCAACCTCGATAAAATTACCCACGATAAAATCACTCATTAGAAAATCACACCCAATAAAAACACCCTCGATAAAATCACCCATGTTAAAATCAACCTCGATAAAATTACCCACGATAAAGTCACCCTCGATAAAATCACCAACAATAAAATCACCTACGGTAAAATCATCCACGATAAAATCACCCTTGATAATATCACCCATGATAAAATCACCCATGATAAAATCACCCATGATAAAATCACCCATGATAAAATCACCCATGAAAAAATCACCCACCATAAAATCACGCTCGATAAAATCACGCTCTATAAAATCACCCACGATAACATCACCCACTATAAAATCACACATTATAAAATCACTCTTCTGAAAATCACTCACGATAAAATCTCTCATGGTAAAATCAACCTCGATAAAGTCACCCACGATAAAATCACCCTCAATAGAATCACCCACGATAAAATCACCCACGATAAAATCACCCATGATAAAATCACCCACGATAAAATCACACTCGATAAAAACAACCATGATAAAATCACCCTCCATAAAATTACCTATGATAAAATCACCCAGTATAAAATAACCCATACTAAAATCACCTACGATATAATCACCTATGATAAAATCACACTCGCTAAAATCACCCACGATAACATCACCCACTACAAAATAAGCCTTACTAAAATCTCCCATGATAAAATCACGCATGAGAATATAACCCAAGATAAAATAACGCACGATAAATCACCCTCACCAAAATCACCCACGATAAAATCACCCATGATAAAATCACCCAACATAAAATCAAATACGATAAAATTACCCGCTACAAAATTACCCACAATAAAATAAGTCACGACAAAATCACCCTCGATAAAATCACCCACGATAAAATCACCTAAGGTAAAATCACCCACGATAAAATCACCCTCAATAGAATCATCACGCTAAATTCACCCACGATAAAATAACCGTTGATAAAAACGAAAATCACACTTAATAAAATCACCGAAAGTAAAATTACCCACGATAAAGTCGACCTCGATAAAGTCACCGACAATAAAATCACCTATAGTAAAATCACCCACGATTAAATCACCCTTGATAAAATCACCAATGATAAAATCACCCAAGATAAAATCACCCATGGAAAAATCACCCACGATAAAATCACCCTCGATTAAATCACCCATCATAAAATCACCCTTTATAAAATCACCCACGATAAAATCACCCACTATAAAATCACCCATGATAAAATCACTCTTCAAAAAATCACTCACGATAAAATCTCCCATGTTAAAATCAACCTCGATCAAATCACCCACGATAAAATAACCCTTGATAAAGTACCCCAAAATAAAATCACGCGCTATAAAATTACTTACAACAAAATCGCCCAAGCTAAAATTACCTATGATAAAATCATTCTCAATAGAATCACCCACAATAAAATCACCCTCGATAAAATTACCCACGATAAAAGCACCCATTATAAAATAACCTACACTAAAATCACCAATGATAAAATCACAATTGATAAAATCAACCACAATAAAGTCACCCATGATAAAATCACCAACAATAAAATCAGCCACGATAAAATCACCCTTGATAAAATCACCAAGAATAAAATTACCTACGATAAAATCACCCATGATAAAATCACCCTCGATAAAATCAGCCATGATAAAATCACCCACGATAACATCACTCATTATAAAATCACACACAATAAAAACACCCTTGATAAAATCACACTCAATAAAATCACCGAAATTAAAATTACCCACGATAAAGTCACCCTTGATATAATCACCGATTATAAAATCACCTACGGTAAAATCACCCACGATAAAATCACCCACTATAAAATCACCCACTATAAAATCACCCACGATAAAATCACACATGGTAAAATCAACCTTGATAAAATCACCCACGATAAAATAACACTTGATAGAATCACCCACGATAAAATCACCCTCAATAGAATCACCCACGATTAAATCACCCTTGATAAAATCACCCATGATAAAATTATGCACGATAAAATCACACTCGATAAAATCAACAATGATAAAATCACCTATGAAATAATCAACCATGATAAAATCACACTCGATAAATTCACCCATTGTAACATCACCCACTATAAAATAACCCACACTAAAATCTCTCACGTTAAAATCACGCATGAGAAAATCACCGAAGATAAAATAACGCACGATAAAATTACCCTCACTAAAATCACCCACGGTAAAATCACCCACGATAAAATCACCCATGATAAAATCACCCAAGATAAAATCAAACATGATAAAATCACCCGCTATAGAATTACACACAATAGAATCAGCCACGGCAAAATCACCATCGATAAAATCACCCACGATAAAATCACCCTCAATAAAATCACCCACGATAAATTCACTGACGATAAAATCACACTTGATAAAATCGCCCTTGATAAAATCACCCATGATAAAATCACCCATGATAAAATCACACTTAATAAAATCACAGAAAGTAAAATTACCCACGATAAAGTCAGCCTCGATAAAATCACTAACAATAAAATTACCTATGGTAAAATCACCCACGCTAAATTCACCAATGATAAAATCACCCATTATTTAAATCACCCATGAAAAAATGACCCACACTAAAATCACCCTCGATAAAATCACCTATGATAAAATCACCCTCTATAAAATCACCCACGATAAAATCACCCAAGCTAAAATTACCTACGATAAAATCACTCTCAATAGAATCACCTAGGATAAAATCACCTACGATAAAATCACTCTCAATAGAATCACCCGCACTAAAACCACCTACGATATAATAACTTATGATAAAGTCACCCATGATAAAATCACCCACGATAAAATCACCCATGATAAAATAACCCACACTAAAATCACCCTCGAGAAAATCACCTATGGTAAAATTATCCACGATAAAATCACCCACGCTAAAATAACCCTCGATAAAATCACCCACGATAAAATCATCCGCTATAAAATTACCTACAATAAAATCACCCACGATAAAATCACACTTGATAGAATCACCTACAAGAAAATTACACAAGGTAAAATCACCCACGATAAAATCACCCTCAATAGAATCACCCACAATAAAATCACCCACGCTAAAATAACACTTGATAGAATTACCTACGATAAAATTACCCACGATAAAATCACTCTCAATAGAATCACCCACGATAAAATCACCTACGATAAAATCACTCTCAATAGAATCACCCGCACTAAAACCACCTACGATATAATAACTCATGATAAAGTCACCCATGATAAAATAACCCACACTAAAATCACCCTCGAGAAAATCACCTATGGTAAAATTATCCACAATAAAATCACCCACACTAAAATAACCCTCGATAAAATCACCCACGATAAAATCATCCGCTATAAAATTACCTACAATAAAATCACCCACGATAAAATCACACTTGATAGAATCACCTACAAGAAAATTACACAAGGTAAAATCACCCACGATAAAATCACCCTCAATAGAATCACCCACAATAAAATCACCCACGCTAAAATAACACTTGATAGAATTACCTACGATAAAATTACCCAAGGTAAAATTACCCACGATAAAATCACTCTCAATAGAATCACCCACGATAAAATCACCCTCAATAGAATTACCCACGATAAAATCACCCACGATAAAATCACCCACGATAAAATCACCCATGATAAAATCACCCACGATAAAATCACACTTGATAAAATCACTCGTGATAAAATCACCCTCGATAAAATTACCCACGATAAAAGCACCCATTATAAAATAACTTACACCATAATCACCAATGATAAATTCACATTTGATAAAATCACTCACGATAAAATGACCCATGATAAAATCACAAAGGATGAAATCAGCACGATAAAATCACCCATGATAAAATCACCCTCGATAAAATCAGCTATGATAAAATCAACCACGATAACATCACTCATTATAAAATCACACACAATAAAAACACCCTTGATAAAATCACACTCAATAAAATCACCGAAATTAAAATTACCCACGATAAAGTCACCCTTGATAAAATCACCGACAACAAAATCACCTACGGTAAAATCACCCACGATAAAATCATCCTTGATAAAATCACCTATGAAAAAATCATCCACGAAAAAATCACCCTCGATAAAATCACCCAGGCTAAAATCACGCTCTATAAAATCATCCACGATAAAATCAACCACTATAAAATCACCCTTCAAAAAATCACCCACGATAAAATCATACTCGATAGAATCACCCACGATAAAATCACCCAAGGTAAAATCACCGACGATAGAATCACTCTCAATAGAATCACCCACAATAAAATCACCCTCAATAGAATTGCCCACGATAGAATCACCCACGATAAAATCACCGATGATAAAATCACACACGATAAAATCACACTCGATAAAATCAACCATGATAAAATCACCCTCGATAAAATTACCCATGATAAAATCACCCACTATAAAATAACCCATACTAAAATCACCTACGATATACTCACCCATGATAAAATCACACTCGATAAATTCACCCACGATAACATCACCCAGTATAAAATAACCCACACTAGAATCTCCCACCATAAAATCAAGCATGAGAAAATCACCGAAGATAAAATAACGCACGATAAAATTACCCACGATAAAATCACCCATGATAAAATCACCGACGATAAAATCACACTCGATAAAATCAGCCATGATAAAATCACCCTCGATAAAATTACCCATGATAAAATCACCCACGATAAAATAACCCATACTAAAATCACCTACGATATACTCGCCCATGATAAAATCACACTCGATAAAATCACCCACGATAACATCACCTACTATAAAATAACCCACACTAAAATATCCCACAAAAAAATCACGCATGAGAATGGTTGAAAGAATGATCCTGTGAAATTTTAGCTCCAGCAAAATTGACAATGGCTAAGTCAGAATCCAAAATTACTCCCTGACCGCACCAAAACTAGCCAAAAACGAGCCAATTTGATATAACCACTATCGATTGTGATTTTTCAAATACTAAATTTCCCCCTAATGTAATATAGAGGTCAACCTAGGTATCAATCCGTAGACACACACAACGTTATGTATTCATTGTTAATTGTTTCTTGAAGAAAACAAGATTGGGGGATTAGAAATTAAAACTAAAAACAGCAAATGTAGGAAACGTAAATCAAAAACGTAAAACAACAAACGTAAAATGAAAAAAACAACAGCATGAATTCTAAATGCAAAACAGCATGGCGTCAATGTAATTTCCAAATAGAAAACGTAAATTGGAAACGCAAAACAACAAATCGTAAGGATATTAAAAACAGCGGATGTAGATTGAATTAAAAACAGTAAAATGCAAAGTAAGAATCTATGAATACAAAATTATAGTGGAGATGCTGAATTAAATTGATATTAAAATGCTTAATGCAATGTTGATCACTCAACACAATACATCCTTGAAAGACATCCAAGTGCACTCTAATTTCAAGATAACACCAAGAAATTCGTCATCAATAATTTTGATTCAAAGAAACCACAAGAAACTCTTAAATTGCAAGAACTGTAAAGTGATGAAATGTAAATTGCAAGAACTTCAATGGAAGAAGAAAGAAAGCACTGCAGAAACGTAAATTGAAATACCACAATGACGAAGCTTCAAACGGAAAAGAAAACGTTGCTCTTCTCTACCTTCTACTTTCTAATTGCTAATCTAATTTCTAAAAAAAGGAAAGCTTCTTCTAAAAATGACTACTGGAATCATTATATAATAGTCCTTATTCTACTGAAGGAATGGGCCCCAGTTTGGCTGATAAGACCTTTGTCGCAATGATTTTATCAAACAGTTATT
Organism: Macrotyloma uniflorum; assembly: GCA_016859785.1. Classification (NCBI taxonomy): domain Eukaryota; kingdom Viridiplantae; phylum Streptophyta; class Magnoliopsida; order Fabales; family Fabaceae; genus Macrotyloma; species Macrotyloma uniflorum. The sequence goes on from BDMB01000138.1 coordinate 292,733, forward strand.
TTTTTTGTTCCCCCGTAATGTAGTATCAGGGAGACCACGAGTATCAATCCGTGGAGCAGGCAAGGAGGTTCGTTGATTCTGTATTAATAAAGGGAAATGTAGTACTATGGGGGAAATGATTTTATGCAATGAAGTGAATGAGTGGAGTAAAAATGAATGGTGCAAAGTTATGATAAGTGTTTGATGAGAATAGCGGGGGGTTGACAATCTTGAATTTTAAAACTAAGATGATTAAGCAAGGGATATAGATGAAATACAATCAAAGACCGAAGGTAATGTAGTATGAACAGTTCAATTACACCAGAAGAACAGTAAACAATGCAATGCAAGAATTGAAAATCAACTACAAGAGTATTAATTGATGCAAGAAATATGAAATGGAACCTCTCTACACTGTTCTGAGGCAACCTAGAAAATGAATGCGAATACAAGATATTGACTACAATGCAATCTAAGCTATGATTACTCCAGTAGATTGATGTGGAACGTAAGACAATGTGAAGCATGATAGAATGAGTCAAGAAATGGAAACAATGCAATGCAAAATCAAAATCCAGAACAAATCAGTAACTAAAACTAGATCGGGGTGAATTAAAACTACAGAATTGAAAATACATAAAATATAACAATTTTTTGGTGGAAAGTTTCTAAGAGAAAGATCCACTTGGAACTGTGCTGAAGCTCGCTGGAATTCGAAGCTGGTTCTTACACCGTTGAACGACCTTCAACTGCCTTTTATTCTTGCGAGGTATCAAGAAACAGTTCTTGAATGAATCTTTGCCTTAGAGCCTTTCGCAGATTTTGAATCAACTAAATGCAGAACTGAGAAACTAAAAAATGGAACAAAATTGATAACGTAAATTGTAAATGCGAGATGCGGATTTACTCAAAGAACTATGAAAGCGTGGAGTCTTATGTAATCACTAGAACAAAGAACGCCAATTGAGAGAGAATCAACGAAGAAAACTCAAACTAAACTTACTTGAACTAGATTAAAAACGCAAAACTACTTCACTGCTTGAGTACTGAACAAAACGAACAAAGAACTTCTTCATTGCAACTAAAATGGAAACTTGTAAACTAAAACTACATGTGATTTCTGTTATCTAATTCTCTCTACCCTAATTACAAGGGAATTCTATCTATTTATAGATTACGCAGCTCCTGCTTATTGGGCGGGCCCCTTGCAAGGTTGGCCCGATTTTTCTTCAGCTCATGTACTTACCTTGTTCAGATGTGTATGCTCAACTTCGGATATACATAACTTTCTCATTTCTCCACCGTTTTACTTGATTCAAGTCCCCAATTTTAGAGGCCTAGGCGAGTACACTGGGCCTTGATTACTGGAAGTGGTTTTTCGCTTTCTTCAGCTGATCGCAGCCTCTGTTGAGTTTACTTTAATGGCTCGCCAAAAATCCATTTTACGTCCGATTCGTGTCATTCAAAGTCTGAATTGAAGCCTTGCGGATCTTCTTTCATATGGGACAAATTTGGTGATTTTTGGAGCTTCACAACATCCTGGGGCTCAATTTCTTTAAGGCCGACTTTTCTGTCTTCGCATTTTGCCGTTGACTTGACTTTGACTGCTCAGGAAAAATCCATTTCTTCGCCAAACTTCGTGATTCCAGTTTCTATCGAAAGCCCTGGATGTCTATTTCAACCTGCATCAAGAATTGTGATTTTAGGTGCACTGATTTACAAGATATCGTCGAAGAACGAAGTGATCCTCAAACTGAAAATATACTGTTTTTAACATGTTAATTACTCTTAACCTTATAATATATTACAGCCTATAATATATGGGAATTTTAGTTCGTTTATACATTTACGAATACTTAAACAGGATCATTAGTTAAATTAGAAATGTTAATTTAAGGTTCTATCACTAAAATCACCCACGATAAAATCACTCTCAATAGAATCACCCACGATAAAATCACCCTTAATAGAAAAACCGACGATAAAATCACCTACGATAAAATCACACTCGATAAAATCACCAATGATAAAATCATCCTCGCTAAAATTACCCACGATAAAAGCACCCATTATAAAATAACATACACTAAAATTACCAATGATAAAATCACACTTGATAAAATCACCCACGATAAAATCAACCATGATAAAATCACCCACGATAAAATCAGCCTCGATAAAATCACACATTATAAAATCAGCTAGAATAAAATCACATACGATAAATTCACCCATGATAAAACCACCCATGATAACATCACTAATTATAAAATCACACACAATAAAAACACCCTTGATAAAATCACACTCAATAAAATCACCGAAATTAAAATTACCCATGATAAAGTCACCCTTGATAAAATCACCGACAATAAAATCACCTACATTAAAATCACCCACTATAAAATGACCCTTGATAGCATCACCCATGATAAAATCACCCATGAAAATATCACCCACAAAAAAATCACCCTCGATAAAATCACCCATGATAAAATCAACCTTTATAAAATCACCCACAATAAAATCACCCATTATACAATCACCCACGATAAAATCACACATGGTAAAATAAACCTCGATAAAATCACCCACGATAAAATCACATTCGATAGAATCACCCACGATAAAATCACCCCAGGTAAATTCACCCACGATAGAATCACTCTCAATAGAATCACCCACGATAAAATCACCCTCAATAGAATCGCCCACGATAAAATCATCCACGATAAAATCAACCATGATAAAATCACCCACGATAAAATCATACTCGATAAAATCAGCCATGATAAAATCACCCTCGATAAAATTATTCATGATAAAATCACCCACTATAAAATAACCCATACCAAAATCACCTACGATATACTCACCCATGAGAAAATCACACTCGATAAAATCACCGATGATAACATCACCCACTATAAAATACCCCACACTAAAATCTCCCACGATAAAATCACGCATGAGAAAATCACCCAACATAAATAACGCACGATAAAATCACCCTCACGAAACTCACCCACGGTAAAATCACCCATGATAAAATCACCCAAAATAAAATCAAACACGATAAAATCACCCGCAACAAAATTACCGACAATAAAATCAGCCACGACAAAATCACCCACGATAAAATCACCGATGATAAAATCACACTCGATAAAATCTTCCATGATAAAATCACCCTCGATAAAATTACCCATGATAAAGTAACCCACTATAAAATAACCCACACTAAAATCACCTACGATATAATAACTCATGGTGAAGTCACCCATGATAAAATCACCCACGATAAAATCAACCACGATAAAATAACCCACACTAAAATCACCCACAATAAAATCACCCACGATTAAATCACATACGATAAAATCACACATGATAAAAACACCCACGATAAAATCATCGTCACTAAAATCACGCACGATAAAATCACCCATGATAAAATCACTCTTAATAAAATCACACTCGATAAAATCACCTATGGTAAAATTATCCACAATAAAATCACCCACGATAAAATAACCCTTGATAAAATCACCAATGAGAAAATCACCCTCTATAAAATCACCCACGATAAAATCACCCTTCATAAAATCACTCACGATAAAATCAAACATGGTAAAATCAACCTCGATAAAATCACCCACGATACAATCACACTCGATAAAACCACCCACGATAAAATCACCCAAGGTAAAATGACCCACGATAAAATCACTCTCAATAGAATCACCCACGATAAAATCACCCTCACTAGAATCACCCACGATAAAATCACCCTCAAAAGAATCGGCCACGATAAAATCACCCACGATAAAATCACCCATGATAACATCACCGACGATAAAATCAGCCTTCAAAAAGTCACCCACGATAAAATCACACATGGTAAAATCAACCTCGATAAAATCACCCACGATAAAATCACACTCGATAAAATCACCCACAATAGAATCACCCACGATAAAATCACCCATTATAAACTCACTCTTAATAAAATCACCTACAATAAAATCTCCCACGATAAAATCACACTCGATAAAATCACCCATGATAAAATCACCCATGATAAAATCACCCATGATAAAATCACCCACGATAAAATAACCCACACTAAAATCACCCATGATAAAATCACGCATGATTAAATCACACACGATAAAATCAGACACGATAAAAACACCCACGATAAAATCATCCTCACTAAAATCACGCACGATAAAATCACCCATAATAAAATCACTCTTAATAAAATCACACTCGATAAAATCACCTATGGTAAAATTATCCACGATAAAATCACCCACGATAAAATAACCCTCGATAAAATCACCCATGATAAAATGACCCTCTATAAAATCGCCCACTATAAAATCACCCTCGATAAAATCACCCATGATAAAATCACCCATGATAAAATCATCCATGATAAAATCACCCACGATAAAATAACCCACACTAAAATCACCCACGATAAAATCACGCATGATTAAATCACACACGATAAAATCAGACACGATAAAAACACCCACAATAAAATCATCCTCACTAAATCACGCACGATAAAATCACCCATAATAAAATCACTCTTAATAAAATCACACTCGATAAAATCACCTATGGTAAAATTATCCACGATAAAATCACCCACGATAAAATAACCCTCGATAAAATCACCCATGATAAAATGACCCTCTATAAAATCGCCAACTATAAAATCACCCTTCAAAAAATCACCCACAATAAAATCACACATGGTAAAATCAACCTCAATAAAATCACCCACGATAAAATCACACTCGATTGAATAACCCACGATAAAATCACCCAAGGTAAAATCTCCCACGATAGAATCACTCTCAATAGAATCACCCATGATAAAATCAACCTCAATAGAATCGCCCACGATAAAATCACCAACGATAAAATCACCCATGATAAAATCACCCACGATAAAATGACCCTCTATAAAATCGCCCATTATAAAATCACCCTTCAAAAAATCACCCACAATAAAATCACACATGGTAAAATCAACCTCGATAAAATCACCCTCGATAAAATCACCCATGATAAAATAACCCACTTTAAAATCACTCACGATAAAATCACCCATGATTAAATCACACACGATAAAATCACTCACGACAAAAACACCCACGATAAAATCATCGTCACTAAAATCATGCACAATAAAATGACCCATGATAAAATGACTCTTAATAAAATCACACTTGATAAAATCACCTATTGTAAAATCATCCACGATAAAATCACCCATGATAAAATAACCCTCGATAAAATCACCCACGTAAAAATCATGCGCTATAAAATTACCTACAATAAAATCACCCATGATAAAATCAGACTTGATAACATTATCCGCGATAAAATTACCCAAGGTAAAATCAGCCACGATAAAATCACTCGCAATAGAATCACCCACGATAAAATTACCCTCAGTAAAATCACCCATGATAATATCAGCCTTGTTAAAATCACCCATGACAAAATCAACCATGATAAAATTACCCACCATAAAATCACCCTCGCTAAAATCACCCACGATAAAATCGCCCTCGATAAAATCACCCTCGATAAAATCATCTATGATAAAATCACCCACTATAAAATAACCCACACTAAAACCACATACGATATAATCACCCATGATAAAATCACACTCGATAAAATCACCCACGATAACATCACCCACTATAAAATAACCCACACTAAAATCTCAGACGATAAAATCACGCATGAGAAAATCACCCAAGATAAATTACAGCACGATAAAATCACCCACGATAAAATCACCCTCACTAAAATCACCCACGATAAAATCACCCTCACTAAAATCACCCACGATAAAATCACCCATGATAAAATCACTCAAGATAAAATCAACCACGATAAAATCAACCGCTACAAGATTACCCACAATAAAATCAGCCACGACAAAATCACCCTCGATAAAATAACCCACGATAAAATCACCGAAGGTAAAATCACCCACGATAAAATCACCAAAGGTAAAATCACCCATGATAAAATCTCCCTCCATAGAATCACCCACGCTAAATTCACCCACGATAAAATCACCGACGATAAAATTACACGATAAAATCTTCCATGATAAAATCACCCTCGATAAAATTATCCATGATAAAATCACCCACTATAAAATAACCCACAGTAAAATCAGCTACGATATAATAACTCATGATGAAGTCACCCATGATAAAATCACCCACGATAAAATCACCCATCATAAAATATCCCACACTAAAATCACCCACGATGAAATCACCCATGATTAAATAACACACGATAGAAACACCCACGATAAAATCATCGTCACTAAAATCACGCACGATAAAATCACCCATGATAAAATCACTCTTAATAAAATCACACTTGATAAAATCACCTATGGTAAAATTATCCACGATAAAATCACCCACGATAAAATAACCCTCGATAAAATCATCGACGATAAAATCATCCGCTATAAAATTGTCTACAATAAAATCACCCACGATAAAATCAGACTTGATAGAATTATCCACGATAAAATTACCCAAGGTAAAATCACCCACGATAAAATCACTGTTAATAGAATCACCCACGGTAAAATCACCCTCAATAGAATCACCCAAGATAATATCGGCCCTGATAAAATCACCCATGACAAAATCAACCTTGATATAATTACCCACGATAAAATCACCCTCGATAAAATCTCCAAGAATAAAATCACCTACGATAGAATCACCCACGATAAAATCACCCTCGATAAAATCACCCATGATAAAATCACCCACGATAATATCACTCATTATAAAATCACACACAACAAAAACACCCTTGATAAAATCACACTCAATAAAATCATTGAAAGTAAAATTACCCACGATAAAGTCACACTCAATAAAATCACCGACAATCAAATCACCTACGGTAAAATCACCCACGATAAAATCATCCTTGATAGAATCACCCATGATAAAATCACCCATGATAAAATCAGCCATGAAAAATCACCCACCATAAAATAACCTTCGATGAAATCACCCATGATAAAATCACCCTCTGTAAAAGCACCCACGATAAAATTTCCCACTATAAAATCACGCATGATAAAATCAGCCTTGGTAAAATCACCCATGGTAAAATCATCCTCGATAAAACCACCCAGGATAAAATAACCCTTGATAAAGTACCCCACGATAAAATCACCCGCTGTAAAATTACTTACAATAAAATCACCCACGATAAAAACACACTCGATAGAATCACCCACGATAAAATCACCCAAACTAAATCACCTACGCTAAAATCACTCTCAATAAAATCACCCACGATAAAATCACCCTCAATATTATCACCCACAATAAAATCACCCACGATAAAATCACCCACGATAAAATCACCAATGATAAAATCACCCACGATAAAATCACCCACGATAAAATAACACTCGCTAAAATCACCCATGATAAAATCACCCACTCTAAAATCACCAAGGGTAAAATCACCCACGCTAAAATCACCCTCAATAGAATCACCCATGATAAAATCAGCCACGATAAAATTACCCTCGATAAAATCACCCATAATAAAATCACCCTCGATAAAATTACCCATGACAAAATCACCCACTACAAAATAACCCACACTAAAATCAGCTACGATATAATAACTCATGATAAAGTCACCCATGATAAAATCACCCTCGACAGAATCACCCAGGATAAATTCACCCATGATAAAATCACCCACGACAAAATCACACTCGATAAAATCACCCATGATAAAATCACCCTCTGTAAAAGCACCCACGATAAAATCACCCACTATAAAATCACGCATGATAAAATCAGTCTTGGTAAAATCACCCATGGTAAAATCATCCTCGATAAAACCACCCAGGATAAAATAACCCTTGATAAAGTACCCAACGATAAAATCACCCGCTATAAAATTACTTACAATAAAATCACCCACGATAAAAACACACTCGATAGAATCACCCACGATAAAATCACCCAAACTAAAATCACCTACGATAAAATCACTCACAATAAAATCACCCACGATAAAATCACCCTCAATATTATCACCCACAATAAAATCACCCACGATAAAATCACCCACGATAAAATCACCCACGATAAAATCACCCACGATAAAATCACCCACGATAAAATCACCCACGATAAAATCACCCATGATAAAATCACCCACGATAAAATCACCCACGGTAAAATAACACTCGCTAAAATCACCCATGATAAAATCACCCACTCTAAAATCACCAAGGGTAAAATCACCCACGCTAAAATCACCCTCAATAGAATCACCCATGATAAAATCAGCCACGATAAAATTACCCTCGATGAAATCACCCATGATAAAATCACCCTCGATAAAATTACCCATGACAAAATCACCCACTATAAAATAACCCACACTAAAATCAGCTACGATATAGTAACTCATGATAAAGTCACCCATGATAAAATCACCCACGATAAAATCACCCATTATAAAATAACCCACGATAAAATAACCCATGATAAAATCACCCATGATTAAATCATGTACGATAAAATCACACACGATAAAAACACCCACGATAATATCATCGTCACTAAAATCACCCACGATAAAATCACCCATGATAAAATCACTCATAATAACATCACCCTCGATAAAATCACCTATAGTAAAATTATCCACGATAAATTAACCCACTATAAGATAACCCTCGTTAAAATCACCCACGATAAATTAATTCGCTATAAAATTACCTACAATAAAATCACCCTTGATAGAATTATCCACGATAAAATTACCCAAGCTAAAATCACCCATGATAAAATCACTCTCAATAGAATCACCGACGATAAAATAACCCTCAATAGATTCATCCATGATAAAATCACCCAAGATAAAATCACCCATGATAAATTCAGCCACGATAAAATCACACCCGATAAAATCACCCTCGGTAAAATTACCCACGATAAAAGCACACATTATAAAATAACCTACACTAAAATCACCAATGATAAAATCACACTTGATAAAATCACCCACGATAATATCACCAATGATAAAATCACCCACGATAAAATCAGCCTTGATAAAATCACCCATGATAAAATCAACCACGATAAAAGTACCCATGATAAATCACTAAGAATAAAATCACCTCCGATAAAATCACCCACGATAACATCACTCATGATAAAATCACACAATAAAAGTACCCTTGATAAAATCACACTCAATAAAATCATTGTAAGTAAAATTACCCACAATAAAGTCACCCTTGATAAAATCACTGACATTAAAATCACCTATGCTAAAATCACCCACGATAAAATCACCCTTGATAAAATCACCCAAGATAAAATCACCCATGATAAAATCACCCATGAAAAAATCACCCACGATATAATCACCCATGAACAAATAACGTACGATGAAATAACCCTCGATAAAATCACCCACGATAAAATCATCCACGATAAAATCACCCACGATATAATCACCCATGAACAAATAACGTACGATGAAATAACCCTCGATAAAAGCACCCACGATAAAATCATCCGCTATAAAATCACCCTCGATAAAATTACCCACGATAAAATCACCCTCGATATAATTACCAAGAATAAAATCATCTACAATAAAATCACCCACGATAAAATTACCCTCGATAAAATCACACCTGATAAAATCACCCAGGATAACATCACTCATTATAAAAACATCCTTGATAAAATCACACTCAATAAAATCACTGAGAGTAAAATTACCCACAATAAAGTCACCCTTGATAAAATCACCGACAATAAAATCACCAATGGTAAAATCACCCACGATAAAATCACCCTTGATAAAATCACCCACGATAAAATCACCCATGATAAAATCATCCATGAAAAAATCACCCACGATATAATCACCCTTGATAAAATCACCCATGATAAAATCACCCTCTATAAAATCACCCACGATAAAATCACACACTATAAATCACCCATGATAAAATCACCCCCATGATAAAATCACCCTTAAAAAAATCAGTCACGATATAATCACCCTCGATAAAATCACCCATGATAAAATCACCCTCCATTAAATCACCCACGATAATATCACCCACGAGAAAACACCCACGATTAAATCACCAACGATAAAATCACCCTCTATTAAATCACCCACGATAAAATCACTCATGATAAAATCACCCGTTGTAAAATGCCTTACAATAAAATCACTCACAATAAAATCACACTCGATAAAATAACCCACGATAACATCACCCACTATAAAATAACCCACACTAAAATCCACCAGGATAAAATCACCCGCTATAAAATTACCCACGATAAAATAACACTTGATAAAATCACCCACGAGAAAATTACCCAAGGTAAAATCACCCATGATAAAATCACTCTCACTAGAATCACCCACGTTAAAATGACCCTCAATAGAATCACCCACGATAAAACCAACCACGATAAAATCACCCACGATAAAATCACCCACGATAAAATCACACTCGATAAGATCACCCATGATCAAATCAACCTCTATAAAATGACCCATGATAAAATAACCTACACTAAAATTAGAAAATGATAAAATCACACTTGATAAAATCACCCATGATAAAATCACCCACGATAAAATCAGCCTCGATAAAATCACCGTGATAAAATCAACCTCGTTAAAATTGCCCACGATAAAATCACCCTCGATAAAATCACCAAGAATAAAATCAGCTATGATAAAATCACCCACGATAACATCACCTTTGATAAAATCACCCATGCTAAAATTACCTAGGATAAAATCACCCGTGAAAAAATCACCCACGATATAATCACCGTTGATAAAATCACCCATGATAAAATCATCCTTCAAAAATCACCCACAATAAAATCACCCATGATAAAGTCACCCTCTATAAAATCGCCCAGGATAAAATCACCCCCTATAAAATCACCGACAATAAAATCACCAATGGTAAAATCACCCACGATAAAATCACCCACAATAAAATCACCCATGATAAAATTACCCTTCAAAAAATCACCCACGATAAAATAACCCTATCTAAAGTACACCAGGATAAAATCACCCACGATAAAATCACACTCGATAAAATCACCCACGATAACATCACCCACTATAAAATAACCCTAGCTAAAATCCACCAAGATAAAATCACCCGCTATAAAATTACCCACAATAAAATCACCCTCGATAAAATCACACACGATAAAAACACCCACGACAAAATCACACTCAATAGAATCACCCCCGATAAATTCACCCATGATAAATTCACCCTTGATAAAATCACCCTCGATAAAATTGCCCGTGATAAAATCACCCACTATAAAACAACCAACACTAAAATCACCTACAATATAATAACTCACGATAAAGTCACCCATGATAAAATCACCCACGATAAAATCACCCATGATAAAATAACCCACACTTCACCCACGATAAAATCACCCCATGATTAAATAACGTACTATGAAATCACCTCTGATAAAATCACCCAAGATAAAATCATTCGCTATAAAATTACCTACAATAAAATCACCCACGATCAAATCAAACTTGATAGAATCACCCACGATCAAATCAAACTTGATAGAATCACCCACGATCAAATCAAA
>BDMB01000138.1:312778-326953 GCA_016859785.1 Macrotyloma uniflorum
TACGATATAATCACTCATGATAAAATCACCCATGATAAAATAACACTCGAGAAAATCGCTCACGATAAAATCACGCGTGAGAAAATCACCAAAGATAAAATAACAAACGATGAAATCACCCACGATAAAATCACCGTCACTAAAATTACCCACAATAAAATCATTCTCAACATAATCACCCATGATAAAATCACTCATGATAGAACAACCCATGATTGTCACTCTTAGTAAAATCACTGATGATAAAATCACCCTCGATATAATTACCCACAATAAAAGCACCCATTATAAAATAACCTACACTAAAATCACCAATGATAAAATAACAGTTGATAAAATCAACCACGATTAAATCACCCACGATAAAATCACCCACGATAAAATCACACTCGATAAAATCACCCATGATAAAATCAGCCTTTATAAAATCACCCACGATAAAATCACCCACTATAAAATCACCCATGATAAAATCACCCTTCACAAAATCACCCATGATAAAATGACCCATGGTAAAATCAACCTCGATAAAATCACCCACGATAAAATAACACTTGATAAAGTCACCCACGATAAAATCACCCGCTATAAAATTACATACAATAAAATCACCCACGATAAAATCACAGTCGATAAAATCACCCACGATAAAATCACTCAAAATAGAATCACCCACGATAAAATCACCCAAGATAAAATGACCCACGATAAAATCAACCATTAGAAAGTTACCCATGATAAAATCACCCTCGATAAAATCACCCATATAAAATCATCCATAATAAAATCACCAACGTTAAAATCAACCAGCATGAAATCATCCTCGAGAAATTCTCCCATGGTAATATCAACCTCGATAGAATTACCCACAATAAATTAACCCTCGATAAAATCACCCACGATAAAATAACCAACTATAAAATTACCCATTATAAAATAACCCACAATAAAATCACCCACGATAAAATTGCTCATGGTAATTTCACCCACGATGAAACAACCTCAATAGAATCACCCATGATAAAATCACCCACGATAAAATTGCTCATGGTAATTTCACCCACGATGAAACAACCTCAATAGAATCACCCATGATAAAATCACCCACGATAAAATCTCCCATGATAAAATCACCTACGATAAAATCGCACTCGATAAAATGACCCATGATAAAATCACCCTCGATAAAATCACCCATATAAAATCATCCATAATAAAATCACCAACGTTAAAATCAACCAGCATGAAATCATCCTCGAGAAATTCCTCACGATAAAATCACGCATGAGAAAATCACCAAAGATAAAATAACAAACGATGAAATCACCCACGATAAAATCACCGTCACTAAAATTACCCACAATAAAATCACCCACGATAAAATCATCCACGATAAAATTATCCTTGATAAATTTAACCACTATAAAATAACCAACACTAAAATCACCTACGATATAATAACATATGATAAAGTCACCCATGATAAAATAACCAACGATAAAATCACCCATGATAAAATAACCCACACTAAAATCACTGACGATAAAATCACACACGATAAAAACACCAACGATAAAATCATCATCACTAAATTCACCCACGATAAATACCCCTCAATAAAATCACCCACGATAAAATCACCCACGATATAATCACCCATGAACAAATAACGTACGATGAAATCTCCCACGATGAAATAACGCTCGATAAAATCACCCACGATAAAATCATCCGCTATAAAATCACCCTCGATAAAATTACCCTCGATAAAATCACCCTCGATATAATCACCAAGAATAAAATCATCTACGATAAAATCACCCACGATAAAATTACCCTCGATAAAATCACACCTGATAAAATCACCCACGATAACATCACTCATTATAAAAAGATCCTTGATAAAATCACACTCAATAAAATCACTGAAAGTAAAATTACCCACAATAAAGTCACCCTTGATAAAATCACCGACAATAAAATCACCAATGGTAAAATCATCAATGGTACAATCACCCACGATAAAATCACCCTTGATAAAATCACCTAGGATAAAATCACCCATGAAAAAATGACCCACGATATAATCACCCTCGATAAAATCACCCATGATAAAATCACCCTCTATAAAATCACCCACGATAAAATCACCCACTATAAATCACCCAAGATAAAATCACCCCCATGATAAAATCACCATTCAAAAAATCACCCACGATATAATCACTCTCGATAAAATCACCCATGATAAAATCACCCTCCATTAAATCACCCACGATAATATCACCCACGAGAAAATCACCCACGATTAAATCACCCACGATAAAATCACCCACGATTAAATCACCCATGATAAAATCACACTCGATAAAATAACCCACTATAACATCACCCACTATAAAATAACGCACACTAAAATCCACCAAGATAAAATCACCCGCTATAAAATTACCCACGATAAAATAACACTGGATAAAATCACCCACGAGAAAATTACCCAAGGTAAAATCACCCATGATAAAATCACTCTCAATAGAATCACCCACGTTAAAATGACCCTCAATAGAATCACCCACGATAAAATCAACCACGATAAAATCACCCACGATAAAATCACCCACGATAAAATCACACTCGATAAGATCACCCATGATCAAATCAACCTCTATAAAGTTACCCATGATAAAAGCACCCATTATAAGATAACCTACACTAAAATCACAAAATGATAAAATCACACTTGATAAAATCACCCATGATAAAATCACCCACGATAAAATCAGGCTCGATAAAATCACCCATGATAAAATCAACCTCGTTAAAATTACCCACAATAAAATCACCCTCGATAAAATCACCAAGAATAAAATCAGCTATGATAAAATCACCCACGATAAAATCATCCTCGATAAAATCAGCCATGATAAAATCACCCACGATAACATCACTAATTATAATATCACATACAATAAAACACCCTTGATAAAATCACACTCAATAAAATCACTCAAAGTAAAATTACCCACGATAAAGTCACTCTCCATAAAATCACCGACAATAAAATCACCAATGGTAAAATCACCCACGATAAAATCACCTTTGATAAAATCACCCATGCTAAAATTACCCATGATAAAATCACCCGTGACAAAGTTACCCACGATATAATCACCGTCGATAAAATCACCAATGATAAAATCACCCTCTATAAAATCACCCACGATAAAATCACAACCTATAAAATCACCCATGATAAAATCACCCTTCAAAAACTCACCCGCAATAAAATCACCCATGATAAAGTCACCCTCTATAAAATCGCCCAGGATAAAATCACCCACGATAAAATCACCGACAATAAAATCACCAATGGTAAAATCACCCACGATAAAATCACCCATTATAAAATCACCCATGATAAAATCACCCTTCAAAAAATCACCCACGATAAAATAACCCTATATAAAGTACACCAGGATAAAATCACTGACGATAAAATCACCCACGATAACATCACCCACTATAAAATAACCCTAGCTAAAATCCACCAAGATAAAATCACCCGCTATAAAATTACCCACAATAAAATCACCCTCGATAAAATCACACACTATAAAACAACCGACACTAAAATCACCTACAATATAATAACTCACGATAAAGTNATCACCTATGATAAAATAACCCACACTTCACCCACGATAAAATCACCCATGATTAAATAACGTACGATGAAATCACCTATGATAGAATCACCCAAGATAAAATCATCCGCTATAAAATTACCTACAATAAAATCACCCACGATCAAATCAAACTTGATAGAATCACCCACGATCAAATCAAACTTGATAGAATCACCCACGATAAAATTACCCTAAGTAATATCACCCACGATAAAATCACTCTCAATAGAATAACCCACGATAAAATCACCCACGATAAAATAACATTTGCTAAAATCACCCAAGATAAAATTACCTGAGGTAAAATCACCCACGATAAAATCACCCATCATAAAATCACCCACGATAAAATCACACTCGGTAAAATCACCCATGATCAAATCAACCTCTAGAAAATTTCCCATGATAAAAGCACCCATTATAGAATAACCTTCACTAAAATCACAAATGATAAAATCACCCACGGTAAAATCACCCATGATAAAATCACCCTCGATAAAATCACCAAGAATAAAATCAACTAAGATAAAATCACCCACGATAAAATCACCCTCGATAAAATCAGCCATGATAAAATCACCCACGATTACATCACTCATTATAAAATCACACACAATAAAACCCCCTTGATAAAATCACACTCAATAAAATCACCGAAATTAAAATTACCCACACTAAAGTCACCCTCGATAAAATCATCGACAATAAAATCACCTATGGTAAAATCACCCACGATAAAATCACCCTTGATAAAATCACCGACGAAAAAATCACCCACGATAAAATCACCCTCGATAAAATCACCCATGATAAAATGAACCTCTATAAAATCACCCACAATAAAATCACCCACTATACAATCACCCACGATAAAATCACACATGGTAAAGTCAACCTCGATAAAATCACCCACAATAAAATCACCCACTATAAAATCACCCACTATAAAATCACATATTATAAAATCACCCTTCAAAAAATCACCCACGATAAGATAACCCTTGATAAAGTACCCCACGAAAAGATCACCCGCTATAAAATTACATACAATAAAATCACACACAATAAAATCACACTCAATAGAATCACCCACGATAAAATCACTCAAGGTAAAATCACCCACGATAAAATCACCCTCAATAGATTCACCCACTATAAAATCACCCACGATAAAATCACCGATGATAAAATCACCCACGATAAAATTACCCATTATAAAATCACCCTCGATAAAAATTACCCATGATAAAATCACCCACTATAAAATAACCCACACTAAAATCACCTACAATATAATCACACATGATAAAATCACACTCAATAAAATGACCCACGATAACATTAGCCACTATAGAATAACCTACACTAAATTCTCCCACGATAAAATCAGGCACGATAAAATAACCCAAGATAAAATAAGCCACGATAAAATCACCAACGATAAAATTACCCACGATAAAATCACCCATGATAAAATCACCCAAGATAAAATCAAACACAATAAAATCAGCCGCTATAAAATTACCCACAATAAAATCAGCCACGATAAAATCACCCGCGATAAAATCACCCACGATAAAATCACCCATGATAAAATCAGCCTCTATAAAATCACCCACGATAAAATCACCCACTATAAAATCACCCATGATAAAATCACAGTTGATAAAATCAACCACGATAAAATCATCCACGATAAAATCACCCACGATAAAATCACCCATGATAAAATCAGCCTCTATAAAATCACCCACGATAAAATCACCCACTATAAAATCACCCATGATAAAATCACCCTTCACAAAATCCCCCATGATAAAATGACCCATGGTAAAATCAACCTCGATAAAATTACCCACGATAAAATAACCCTTGACAAAGTCACCCACGATAAAATCACCCGCTATAAAATTACATACAGTAAAATCACTCACGATAAAATCACACTCGATAAAATCACCCACGATAAAATCACTCAAGGTAAAATCACCCATGATAAAATCACTCTAAATAGAATCACCCACTATAAAATCACTCTAAATAGAATCACCCACGATAAAATCACCCATGATAAAATGACCCACGATAAAATCAACCATTAGAAAGTTAGCCATGATAAAATCACCCTCGATAAAATCACCCATATAAAATCATCCATAATAAAATCACCAACGTTAAAATCAACCAGCATGAAATCATCCTCGAGAAATTCTCCCATGGTAATATCAACCTCGATAGAATTACCCACGATAAATTAACCCTCGATAAAATCACCCACGATAAAATGACCAACTATAAAATTACCCACAATAAAATAACCCACGATAAAATCACCCACGATAAAATTGCTCATGGTAATTTCACCCACGATAAAATCTCCCATGATAAAATCACCTACGATAAAATCACACTCGATAAAATGACCCATGATAAAATCACCCTCGATAAAATCACCACCTATAAACTAACCCACACTAAAATCACCTACGATATAATCACTCATGATAAAATCACCCATGATAAAATAACACTCGAGAAAATCGCTCACGATAAAATCACGCATGAGAAAATCACCAAAGATAAAATAACAAACGATGAAATCACCCACGATAAAATCACCGTCACTAAAATTACCCAGAATAAAATCACCCACGATAAAATCATCCACGATAAAATTATCCTTGATAAATTTAACCACTATAAAATAACCAACACTAAAATCACCTACGATATAATAACATATGATAAAGTCACCCATGATAAAATAACCAACGATAAAATCACCCATGATAAAATAACCCACACTAAAATCACTGACGATAAAATCACACACGATAAAAACACCCACGATAAAATCATCATCACTAAATTCACCCACGATAAATACCCCTCAATAAAATCACCCACGATAAAATCACCCACTATAAAGTCACCCATGATAAAATCACCCACGATAAAATCACACTTGACAAAATCACCCACGATATAATCACCCATGAACAAATAACGTACGATGAAATCTCCCACGATGAAATAACGCTCGATAAAATCACCCACGATAAAATCATCCGCTATAAAATCACCCTCGATAAAATTACCCACGATAAATCACCCTCGATATAATCACCAAGAATAAAATCATCTACGATAAAATTACCCACGATAAAATTACCCTCGATAAAATCACACTTGATAAAATCACCCACGATAACATCACTCATTATAAAAAGATCCTTGATAAAATCACACTCAACAAAATCACTGAAAGTAAAATTACCCACAATAAAGTCACCCTTGCTAAAATCACCGACAATAAAATCACCAATGGTAAAATCACCAATGGTAAAATCACCCACGATAAAATGACCCTTGATAAAATCACCCATGAAAAAATGACCCCGATGTAATCACCCTCGATAAAATCACCCACGATAAAATCACCCTCTATAAAATCACCCACGATAAAATCACCCACTATAAATCACCCATGATAAAATCACCCCCATGATAAAATCACCATTCAAAAAATCACCCACGATATAATCACCCTCGATAAAATCACCCATGATAAAATCACCCTCCATTAAATCACCCACGATAATATCACCCACGAGAAAATCACCCACGATTAAATCACCCACAATAAAATCACTCACGATAAAATCACCCGCGATAAAATCACACTCGATAAAATAACCAACGATAACATCACCCAGTATAAAATAACCCACACTAAAATCCACCAAGCTAAAATCACCCGCTATAAAATTACCGACGATAAAATAACACTTGATAAGATCACCCATGATCAAATCAACCTCTATAAAATTACCCATGATAAAAGCACCCATTATAAGATAACCTACACTAAAATCACAAAATGATAAAATCACACTTGATAAAATCACCCATGATAAAATCACCCACGATAAAATCAGCCTCGATAAAATCACCCGTGATAAAATCAACCTCGTTAAAATTACCCACGATAAAATCACCCTCGATAAAATCACCAAGAATAAAATCAGCTATGATAAAATCACCCACGATAAAATCACCCTCGATAAAATCAGCCATGATAAAATCACCGACGATAACATCACTCATTATAATATCACATACAATAAAACACCCTTGATAAAATAACACTCAATAAAATCACTGAAAGTAAAATTACCCACGATAAAGGTACTCTCCATAAAATCACCGACAATAAAATCACCAATGGTAAAATCACCCACGATAAAATCACCTTTGATAAAATCACCCATGCTAAAATTACCCATGATAAAATCACCCGTGAAAAAATCACCCACGATATAATCACCGTCAATAAAATCACCAATGATAAAATCACCCTCTATAAAATCACCCTCTATAAAATCACCCACGATAAAATCACAACCTATAAAATCACCCATGATAAAATCACCCTTCAAAAAATCACCCGCAATAAAATCACCCATGATAAAGTCACCCTCTATAAAATCGCCCAGGATAAAATCACCCACGATAAAATCACCGACAATAAAATCACCAATGGTAAAATCACCCACGATAAAATCACCCTTTATAAAATCACCTATGATAAAATCACCCTTCAAAAAATCACCCACGATAAAATAACCCTATATAAAGTACACCAGGATAAAATCATTGATGATAAAATAACACTCGATAAAATCACCCACGATAACATCACCCACTATAAAATAACCCTAGCTAAAATCCACCAAGATAAAATTACCCGCTATAAAATTACCCACAATAAAATCACCCTCGATAAAATTACACACGATAAAATCACCCACGATAAAATCACACTCAATAGAATCACCCCCGATAAATTCACCCATGATAAAATCACCCTCGATAAAATTGCCCGTGATAAAATCACCTACTATAAAACAACCGACACTAAAATCACCTACAATATAATAACTCACGATAAAGTCACCCATGATAAAATCACCCACGATAAAATCACCTATGATAAAATAACCCACACTTCACCCACGATAAAATCACCCATGATTAAATAACGTACGATGAAATCACCTATGATAGAATCACCCAAGATAAAATCATCCGCTATAAAATTACCTACAATAAAATCACCCACGATCAAATCAAACTTGATAGAATCACCCACGATCAAATCAAACTTGATAGAATCACCCACGAAAAAATTACCCTAAGTAATATCACCCACGATAAAATCACTCTCAATAGAATAACCTACGATAAAATCACCCTCAATAGAATCACCCGCAATAAAATCACCCACGATAAAATAACACTTGCTAAAATCACCCACGATAAAATTACCCGAGGTAAAATCACCCACGATAAAATCACTCTCAATAGTCATGCACGATAAAATCACCCACGATAAAATCACCCATGATAAAATCACCCACGATAAAATCACCCATGATCAAATCAACCTCTAGAAAATTTCCCATGATAAAAGCACCCATTATAGAATAACCTACACTCAAATCACAAATGATAAAATCACCCACGATAAAATCACCCATGATAAAATCACCTTCGATAAAATCACCAAGAATAAAATCAACTAAGATAAAATCACCCTCGATAAAATCAGCCATGATAAAATCACCCACGATTACATCACTCATTATAAAATCACACACAATAAAACACCCTTGATAAAATCACACTCAATAAAATCACCGAAATTAAAATTACCCACACTAAAGACACCCTCGATAAAATCATCGACAATAAAATCACCTATGGTAAAATCACCCACGATAAAATCACCCTTGATCAAATCACCCATGATAAAATCACCCACGAAAAAATCACCCACGATAAAATCACCCTCGATAAAATCACCCATGATAAAATTAACCTCTATAAAATCACCCACAATAAAATCACCCACTATACAATCACCCACGATAAAATCACACATGGTAAAATCAACCTCGATAAATTCACCCACAATAAAATCACCCACTATAAAATCACCCACTATAAAATCACCTATTATAAAATCACCCTTCAAAAAATCACCCACGATAAGATAACCCACGATAAAATCACCCTCGATAAAATCAGCCATGATAAAATCACCCACGATTACATCACTCATTATAAAATCACACACAATAAAACACCCTTGATAAAATCACACTCAATAAAATCACCGAAATTAAAATTACCCACACTAAAGACACCCTCGATAAAATCATCGACAATAAAATCACCTATGGTAAAATCACCCACGATAAAATCACCCTTGATCAAATCACCCATGATAAAATCACCCACGAAAAAGTCACCCACGATAAAATGAAAATTTCCCATGATAAAAGCACCCATTATAGAATAACCTTCACTAAAATCACAAATGATAAAATCACCCACGGTAAAATCACCCATGATAAAATCACCCTCGATAAAATCACCAAGAATAAAATCAGCTAAGATAAAATCACCCACGATAAAATCACCCTCGATAAAATCAGCCATGATAAAATCACCCACGATTACATCACTCATTATAAAATCACACACAATAAAACACCCTTGATAAAATCACACTCAATAAAATCACCGAAATTAAAATTACCCACACTAAAGACACCCTCGATAAAATCATCGACAATAAAATCACCTATGGTAAAATCACCCACGATAAAATCACCCTTGATAAAATCACCGACGAAAAAATCACCCACGATAAAATCACCCTCGATAAAATCACCCATGATAAAATTAACCTCTATAAAATCACCCACAATAAAATCACCCACTATACAATCACCCACGATAAAATCACACATGGTAAAATCAACCTCGATAAATTCACCCACAATAAAATCACCCACTATAAAATCACCCACTATAAAATCACCTATTATAAAATCAACCTTCAAAAAATCACCCACGATAAGATAACCCTTGATAAAGTACCCCACGAAAAGATCACCCGCTATAAAATTACATACAATAAAATCACACTCAATAGAATCACCCACGATAAAATAACTCAAGGTAAAATCACCC
The DNA here is from genome assembly GCA_016859785.1 of Macrotyloma uniflorum. Taxonomy (NCBI): domain Eukaryota; kingdom Viridiplantae; phylum Streptophyta; class Magnoliopsida; order Fabales; family Fabaceae; genus Macrotyloma; species Macrotyloma uniflorum. Next base: position 323,506 of record BDMB01000138.1, read on the forward strand.
ACGAAAAAATCATTCTCAATAGAATCATCCACGATAAAATCACCCTCAATAGATTCACCCACTATAAAATCACCCACGATAAAATGACCCATGATAAAATCACCCACGATAAAATCACACTCGATAAAATCACCCATGATAAAATCACCCTCGATAAAATTACCCATGATAAAATCACCCACTATAAAATAACCCACACTAAAATCACCTACAATATAATCACACATGATAAAATCACACTCGATAAAATGACCCACGATAACATCACCTACTATAAAATAACCTACACTAAATTCTCCCACGATAAAATCACCCACGATAAAATAACCCATGATAAAATAAGGCACGATAAAATCACCAACGATAAAATCACCCCACTAAAATCACCCACGATAAAATCACCCATGATAAAATCACCGAAGATAAAATCAAACACAATAAAATCAGCCGCTATAAAATTACCCACAATAAAATCAGCCACGATAAAATCACCCTCGATAAAATCACCCAATGTAAAATCACCCAATGTAAAATCACCCATGATAAAATCACCCTCCATAAACTCACCTACGATAAAATCACCCATGATAAAATCACCCTCAATAAAATTACCCATGATAAAATCACCCACTATAAAATAACCCACACTAAAATCACCTACGATATAATCACTCATGATAAAGCCGTCCATGATAAAATCATCTACGATAAAATCACTCATGATAAAATAACCCACACTAAAATCACCCACGGTAAAATCACCCATGATTAAATCACGTACGATAAAATCACACACAATAAAAATACCCACGATAAAAACATCGTCACTAAAATCACCAGCGATAAAATCACCCATGTTAAAATCACTTTTAATAAAATCTCCCTCGACAAAATCACCTATGGTAAAATTATCCACGATAAAATCACCCACGATAAAATAACCTTCGATAAAATCAACAACGATAAAATCACACTTGATAGAATCACCCACTATAAAATTACGCAAGGTAAAATCACCCACGATAAAATCATTCTCAACAGAATCACCCATGATAAAATCACCCACGATAGAACCACCCATGATAATCACTCTTAGTAAAATCACCCATGATAAAATCACCCTCGATATAATTACCCACAATAAAAGCACCCATTATAAAATAACCTACACTAAAATCACCAATGATAAAATCACACTTGATAAAATCAACCACGATAAAATCACCCACGATAAAATCACACTCGATAAAATCACCCATGATAAAATCAGCCTCGATAAAATCACCCACGATAAAATCACCCACTATAAAATCACCTATGATAAAATCACCCTTCACAAAATCTCTCATGATAAAATGACCCATGGTAAAATCAACCTCGATAAAATCACCCACGATAAAATAATCCTTGATAAAGTCACCCACGATAAAATCACCCGCTATAAAATTACATACAATAAAATCACCCACGATAAAATCACACTCGATAAAATCACCCACGATAAAATCACTCTAAATAGAATCACCCACTATAAAATCACTCTAAATAGAATCACCCACGATAAAATCACCCATGATAAAATGACCCATGATAAAATGACCCACGATAAAATCAACCCTTAGAAAGTTACCCATGATAAAATCATCCTTGATAAAATCACCCATAAAAAATCATCCATAATAAAATCACCCACGTTAAAATCAACCAGCATGAAATCATCCTCGAGAAATTCTCCCATGGTTATATCAACCTCGATAGAATTACCCACGATAAATTAACCCTACATAAAATCACCCACGATAAAATGACCCACTATAAAATTACCCACAATAAAATAACCCACGATAAAATTCCTCATGGTAATTTCACCCACGATGAAACAACCTCGATAGAATCACCCATGATAAAATCACCCACGATAAAATCTCCCATGATAAAATCACATACGATAAAATCACACTCGATAAAATGACCCATGATAAAATCACCCTCGATAAAATCATCACCTATAAACTAACCCACACTAAAATCACCTCCGATATAATCACCCATGATAAAATCACCCATGATAACATCACCCACCATAAAATAACCCACACTAAAATATCCCACGATAAAATCACGCATGAGAAAATCACCAAAGATAAAATAACAAAAGTTGAAATCACCCACGATAAAATCATCGACGATAAAATTACCCTTGATAAATTTAACCACTATAAAATAACCCACACTAAAATCACCTACGATATAATAACATATGATAAAGTCACCCATGATAAAATAACCAACGATAAAATCAGCCATGATAAAATAACCCACACTAAAATCACCGACGATAAAATCACACACGATAAAAACACCCACGATAAATACCCCTCAATAAAATCACCCACGATAAAATCACCCACTATAAAATCACCCATGATAAAATCACCCACAATAAAATCACACTTGACAAAATCACCCATGATAAAATCACCCTTGATAAAATTACGGACGATAAAAGCACCCATTATAAAATAACCTACATTAAAATCAGCCACGATAAAATCACCCATGATAATATCAGCGACGCTAAAATCACACTCAATAAAATCACTGAAATTATAAAATCACCCTTAATAAAATCACCGACAATAAAATCACCTACGGTAAAATCACCCACGATAAAATCACTCACGATAAATCACCCATGATAAAATCACCCATGATAAAATTACTTATGAAAAAATCACCCACGATAAAATCACCCTTGATAAAATCACCCATGCTTAAATCACCCTCTATAAAATTGCCCACGATAAAATCGCCCACGATAAAATCACCCATTAAAAAATCACCCATGATAAAATCACCCTACATAAAATCACCTATGATAAAATCACCCACGATAAATCACAGTTGATAAAATCACCCATGATAAAATTACCCATGAAAAAATCACCCACGATAAAATCACCCTCGATAAAATCACCTATGCTTATATCACCCTTTATAAAATTGCCCACGATAAAATCGCCCACGATAAAATCACCCATTAAAAAATCACCCATGATAAAATCACCCTACATAAAATCACCTATGATAAAATCACCCAAGATAATATCACAAACGATAATATCACCCTAGTTAAATTCACCCATGATAAAATGACCCACGATGAAATCACCCTCGCGAAAATCATCCACGATAAAATCAACCATGATAAAATCACCCCCAACAAAATCACCAACGATAAAATCACCCTCAATAATTTCACCCACGATAAAATCACCCTAGATAAGATCACCAACGTTAAAATCACTCACTAAAATCATCCACGATTAAATCAACTATGATAAAATCATCGTTAATAAAATCACCCTTGATAAGATCGCCCATTATAAAATCACCCACGATAAAATCACCCTTGATAAGATCGCCCATTATAAAATCACCCACGATA
>BDMB01000138.1:327187-353914 GCA_016859785.1 Macrotyloma uniflorum
TTATAAAATCACCCACGATAAAATCACCCTCGACAGAATCACCCATAATAAAATCACGCTCGATAAAATCACCTGCAATAAAATCACCCTTTACAAAATCACCCCCAATAAAATCACTCACGATAAAATCACCGACACAAAAATCACCCACAATAAAATCACCCACGATAAAATAAGCCACGATAAAATCACCGACACGAAAATCACCCACGATAAAATCACCTATGAGAAAATCACCCTCGATAAAACCATCCATGGTAAAATCACTCTCGCCAAAATCACCCACGATAAACTAACCCACACTAAAATCACCCATGATAAAATCACCCTCGATAAAATAACCCTCAATAAAATCACCCACGATAAACTTACCTACGATAAAATTATCCTCGATAAAATCATCCACGATAAAATCACCCTCGATAGAATCACCCATGATAAAATCACCCACGATAAAATCACCCAAGATAAAATCACCCAGGATAAAATCGCCCACGATAAAATCACCAATGTTAAAATTACCTACAATAAAATCACCCTCGATAAAATCACCAATGATTAAATCACCCTCGACAGAATCACCCAGGATAAAATCACCCATGATAAAATCACCCACGACAAAATCACACTCGATAAAATCACCCATGATAAAATCATCGTCGATAAAATCACCCTCGATAGAATCAGCCATGATAAAATCGCTCATGATAAAATCACCGTTGATAAAATCACTCATGATAAAATCACCCTCAATAGAATCACCCACGATAAAATCACCTACAATAAAATCACCCATGAAAAAATCACCCACAATAAAATCACACTAGATAAAAATCACACATGATAAAAAAAACCCTCGATAAAATTATCAACGAAAAAATCAGCCACTATAAAATAACCGACACTAAAATCGCCAACGATATAATCACCCATGATAAAATCAACCGTGGTAAAATCAACCTCGATAATATCACCCACGAAAATATCACCCTTGATAAAATCACCCATAATAAAATCACGCACAATAAAATCACCCTTGATAAAATCACCCGCGATAAAATTACCGTTGATTAAATCAACCTTGATAAAATCACCCACGATAAAATCAGCCCCGGTAAAATCACCTACGATAAATTCATCCCCGCTAAAATCAACCACGATATAATCACCCATGAAAAAATCAACCACGCTAAAATCACCCTTGATAAAATCACCCTTGATAAAATCACCCTTGATAAAATCACCTAAGATAATATTACTAACGATAAAATCATCCTCGTTAAAATCTCCCTAGATAAAATCACCCAAGATAAGATCACCCACGATGAAATCACCCCAGCTAAAATTACCCATCGTAAAATCACCCATGATAGAATCCCCGCCAACAAAATCACCCATGATAAAAGCACATTCGATAAACTCACCCATTATCAAATCACCCTGGATAAATCACCAACATTAAAATCACTCACACTAAAATCATCCATAATCAAATAACCTATGATAAAATCACCCTTGATAAAATCATCTACGATAAAAACTCGCACGATAAGATCGCCCACGACAAAATCATGCACGATCAAATCATGTTCGATAAAATCATTCGCAATAAAATCACCCTCGATAGAATCAACAATAATAAAATCACCCTCTATAGAATCACCCTCGATAAAATCACCTTTTATAAAATCACCCGCGATAAAATAAACCACGATAACATCACTCATGATAAAATCACCAACGATAACATCAGTCATGATAAAATCACCCACAATTAAATCACCCTCGATAAAATCACCCTCAATAAAATCAACCATGATAAAATCACCCATAATAAAATCATCCTCGATAAAATGAACCATGCTAAAATCACTGTTGAAAATCGCCCATAGTAAAATCACCCAACTAAAATCACCCACAGTAAAATCACCCACGATAAAATCAACCCAAGATAAAATCACCCAAGATAAAATCACCGACAGTAAAATCACCCAACTAAAATTACCAACGATAAAATCACCCATGAAAATATCACCTACAATAAAATCACTGTTGAAAAAATCACCCACGATAAAATCACTCTCGATAGAATCACGCACGATAAAATCACCCCCGATAAAATCACTCAGGATAAAACACCCACAATAAAATCAACCACGATAAAATCCAACCCGCTAAAATCACCCACGATAAAACCACCTTCGATAAAATCACCCACGATAAAATCACCGACACGAAAATCACCCACAATAAATTCGCCCATGATAAAATTACCCTAGAGAAAATCACCTTCGACAAAATCACCTACGATAAAATCACCCACGATAAACTCTCCCACACTAAAATTACCCATGATAAAATAACCCTCGATAAAATCACCCTCAATAAAATCACCCACGATAAAATCACCAACGATAAAATCATCCTTGATAAAATCATCCACGATAAAATCACCCACGATAAAATCAGCCCTGCTAAAATCACCCACGATAAAATCACCCATGCTAAATAATCCACGATAAACTCACCCACGATAAAATCAACAACGTTAAAATTCTCTACAGTAAAATCACCAATGATAACACCCTCGAAAAAATCATCCAGGATAAAATCACACACGCTAAATTCACCCCCAAGATAAAATCACCGAAGAAAAAATCACACTTGATAAAATAACCCATGAGAAAATCACGCTCGATAAAATCACTCATGGTAAAATCATCCAGGATAAAATCACGCACGATAAAATCACCCACGTTAAAATCAACGACACTAAAATCACCCACGATAAATTCACCCATGACAAAATCACCCTTGATAAAATCACCCACGATAAAACCACTGTTGATAAAATCACCAACGATAAAATCACTAAGACAAAAATAACCCAGAATAAAATCACCCATGATAAAATTACCCTAGAATAAATCACCTTTGACAAAATCACCCACGATAAAATCACCCTCAATAAAATCACCCACACTAAAATCACGCATGATAAAATCACCCTCGATAAAATCACCCTCAATAAAATAACCCACGATAAAATCACCTACGATAAAATATTCCACGATAAAATCACCCACGATAAAATAAACAACTTTAAAATTACCCAGGATAAAATCACCCTCGATAAAATCACCAACGATAAAATCACCCTCGATGGTATCACCCAGGATAAAATCACCCATGATAAAATCACCCTTGATAAAATCACCTAAGATGAAATCACCAACAACAAAATCACACTCGATAAAATAACCCATGATAAAATCACCGTCGATAAAATCACCAATGATAAAATCACCCATGATAAAATCACCTACACTAAAATCACCCATGATAAAATCAACCACGATAAAATCACGCTCGATAAATCACCCATGGTAAAATCAACCTCGATAAAATCACCCATGATAAAATCCCCTCGGTAAAATCTCCCACGATAAAATCACACACTATAAAATTACTCACGATAAAATTAGCCTCAATAAAATCACCTATAATAAAATCACCAACGATAAAATCACCCATGATAAACTCACCCACGATAAAATCACACATGATAAAATCACCCATGATAAAATCAACCTCGATAAAATTATCCACGAAAAAATTACGCAAGATAAAATCACCCACTACAAAGTAACCGACACTAAAATCACCAACGATATTATCACCCATGATAAAATCACCCTCGATAAAATCTTCAACTATAAAATCACCCATGATAAAATCACCCTTGATAAAATCACCCACGATAAAATCACCGTTGATAAAATCATCCTCGATAAAATCACTGACAATAAAATAGCCTACGATAAAATCACTGATTAAAAAATCACCAACAATAACATAAGTCATGATACAATCAGCCATAATAAAATCACCCTCGATATAATCACCCTCAATAAAATCACCCTCGATATAATCACCCTCGATAAAATCACCCACGATAAAATCATCCTTGATAAAATCGTCCCTGATAAAATCACCCACGCTAAAATCACCGTTGATAAAATCAGCCTTGATAAAATCACCCACGATAAAATCACCCCGCTAAAATCACCTACGATAAAATCACCCCTGCTAAAATCACCCACGATATTATCACCCATGAAAAAATCAACCACGCTAAAATCATCCACTACAAAATCACCCATGATAAAATCACCCTTGATAAAATCACCTAAGGTAATATCAGTAATGATAAAAACATCCTCGTTAAAATCACCCTAGATAAAATCACCCAAGATAAAATCACCCACGATGAAATCACCCAGCTAAAATCACCCATGATAGAATCACCCACAACAAAATCAACCATGATAAAAGCACCCGCGATAAACTCACCCACAATCAAATCACCCTAGATAAAATCACCAACATTAAATAATCCACGATCAAATCACCTATGATAAAATCACCCTTGATAAAATCATGTTCGATAAACTCATTCGCAATAAAATCACCCTCGATAGAATCACCCATAATAAAATCACCCTCGATTAAATCACCCCCAATAAGATCAGGCACGATAAAATAACCTCTTATAAAATCACCCCCGATAAAATAAACCACGATAACATCAATCATGATAAAATTACCAATGATAACATCAATCATGATAAAATCACCCACAATTAAATCACCCTCGATAAAATCACCCTCAATAAAATCATCCACGATAAAATTACCCATGATAAAATCATCCACGATAAAATCCACCATGATAAAATCACTCACGATAAAATCACCGTTGATTAAATCACCCACGAGAAAATCACCCCACTAACATCACACACGATAAAATAACCCATGAAAATATCACCCACAATAAAATCACCGTTGATAAAATCACCCACGATAAATTCAGCTCCGCTAAAATCACCCACAAGAAAATCACCCATGATCAAAACACCCACAATAAAATAACCCACGATAAAATCCCACCCACTAAAATCACTCACGATAAAACAACCATCGATATAATCATCTACGATAAAATCACCGACACAAAAATTTCCCACAATAAAATCGCCCATGATAAAATTACACAAGACAAAATCACCTTCGACAAAATCACCTACGATAAAATCTCCCACGATAAACTCACCTACACTAATATTACCCATGATAAAATAACCCTCGATAAAATCACCCTCAATAAAATAACCCTCGATAAAATCACCCTCAATAAAATAACCCACGATAAAATCACCAACGAGAAAATTATCCTCGATAAAATCATCCACGATAAAATCACCCTCGATAAAATCACCCACGATAAAATCACCCATGATAAAATCACGCACGATAAATCACGCACGATAAAATCACCCACATTAAAATCAACGACACTAAAATCACCCAGGATAAAATTACCCTCAATAAACTCACCGACACTAAAATCACGCATGATAAAATCTCCCTCGATAAAATCACCATGAATAAAATCACCCATGATAAAATTAGCCTAGAATAAATCACCTTTGACAAAATCACCCACGATAAAATCGTCAACTTTAAAATTACCCACGATAAAATCATCCTCGATAAAATCACCAACGATAAAATTACCTTCGACAAAATCACCTATTAGAAAATCCACGACAGTAAAATCACCCAAGATAAAATCACCGACAACAAAATCACACTCGATAAAATATCCCATGAAAAAATAACCCTCAATAAAATCACTAATGTTAAAATCACATATGATAAAATCACCCACGATGAAATCAGCCTGGATAAAATCACTTACGATAAAATCAATCTCGATAAAATTGTCCAAGAAAATTACGCACGATAAAATCACCCACTACAAAATAACCGACACTAAAATCACTAACGATATTATCACCCATGATAAAATCGTCCATGATAAGATAACCCTCGATAAAATCTTCAATTATAAAATCACCCCTGATAAAATCACCCTCGTTAAAATCACCCATGATAAAATCACCCACGATAAAATCATGTTCGATAAAATCATCCACGGTAAAATCACCCTCGATAAATTCACCCATGATAAAATCACCAACATTAAAATCACTCACACAAATCATCCACGATCAAATCACCTATGATAAAATCACCCTTGATAAAATCACCCACGATAAAATCTCGCACAATAAGATCGCCCACAATAAAATCATCCACGATAAAATCACACTCGATTGAATCACCCATAGTAAAATCACCCTCGATAGAATCACCCATAATAAAATCACCCTCAAGAAAATCCCCCCCAATAAAATCAGGCACGATAAAATCACCTTTTATAAAAAAACCCCCAACAAAATCACACTCGATAAAATCATCTACTATAAATCACCCATGATAAAATCACCCCCAATAAAATCACCGTTGATAAAATCACCCACGATAAAATCAGCCCCGCTAAAATCACCACAAGAAAATCACCTATGATAAAATCACCCACAATAAAATCAGCCATAGTAAAATCACCCACGATAAAATCACCAATGTTAAAATTACGCACGACAAAATCACCCATGATAAAATCATCCACGATAAAATCAACCCCGATAAAATCACCCTAGATAAAACACCCACAATAAAATCAACCACGATAAAATCTCACCCGCTAAAATCACCCATGATATAATCACACCTAATAAAATCACCTTTGATAAAATCATCCACGATAAAACCACCGTCGATAAAATCACCCACGATAAAATCACCGACACGAAAATCACCCACAATAAAATCACCGATGATAAAATTACCCTATATAAAATCACCTTCGACAAAATCACCTACGATAAAATCACCCACAATAAACTCACCCACACTAAAATTTCCCATGAAAAAATCACCCTCGATAAAATCATCCACGATAAAATCAACCCCGCTAAAATCACCCACAATAAAATAACCCATGATAAAATCACCCACGCTAAAGTCACCCACGATCAAATCAACAACGTTAAAATTATCCACGACAAAATCACCCTCGATAAAATCACCAATGATAAAATCACCCTCGACAAAATGAACCAGGATAAAATCACCCAAGATAAAATCACCGATGACAAAATCACACTCGTTAAAATAACCCACAATAAAATCACCCTCGGTAAAATCACGCACAATAAAATTACCTACGATAAAATCAATGATAGTAAAACCACCCACGATAAAATCACCCTCGATAAAATGATTCTCGAAAAAATGATCCATGATAAATTCACCCCTGCTAAAATCACCCACGATAAAATTACCCATGATAAAATGACGCACGATAAAATCACCTACCATAGAAATAGCAACGTTAAAATTATCCACGACAAAATGACCCTCGACAAAATAAACAAGGATAAAATCACCCACGATAAAATCACCCAAGATAAAATCATCGATGACAAAATCACACTCGATAAAATAACCCATGAGAAAATCACACTTGGTAAAATCACCCATGATAAAATCACGCACAATAAAATTACCTACGATAAAATTAACGACAGTAAAACCGCCCACGATTAAATCACCGATGATAACATCACCCTTGATAAAATCACCCACGATAAAATCAGTCACGATAAAATCAACCAGGATAAAGTCACACTTCATAAAATCACCCATGGTAAAATCACCCATGATAAAATCACCCTCGATAAAATCACTCACTATAAAATTACCTCTATAAAATCACACTCGATAAAATCACCCATGATAAAATCACCCTTTACAAAATCACCCACGATAAAATCACCCTCAATAAAATCACCCACGATAAAATCACCAACGATAAAATCATCCTCGATAAAATCATCCACGATAAAATCACCCACGATAAAATCAGCCCCGCTAAAATCACCCACGATAAAATCACCCATGCTAAAATCACTCACGATAAAATTAACGACGTTAAAATTCTAAACAGTAAAATCATTCTCGATAAAATCACCAATGATAAAATCACTCTCGACAAAATCAACCAGGATAAAATCACCCACGCTAAAATCACCCCCAAGTTAAAATCACCGAAGACAAAATCACACTCGATAAAATCACCCTCGATAAAATCACCCATTGTAAAATCACTCATGATAAAATCACACACGATAAAATCACCCATGTTAAAACAATGACACTAAAATCACCCACGATAAATTCACCCATGAAAAAATCACCCTTGATAAAATTAACGACGTTAAAATTCTCCACAGTAAAATTATTCTCGATAAAATCAACCAGGATAAAATCACCCACGATAAAATCACCCCCAAGTTAAAATCACCGAAGACAAAATCACACTCGATAAAATAACCCTCGATAAAATCACCCTCGATAAAATCACCCATCGTAAAATCACCCATGTTAAAATCAATGACACTAAAATCACCCACCATAAATTCACCCATGAAAAAATCACCCTTGATAAAATCACCTACGATAAAACCATCGTGGATAAAATCACCCACGATAAAATCACTGACACGAAAATCACCCAGAATAAAATCACCCATGATAAAATTACCCTAGGATAAATCACCTTTGACAAAATCACCCACGCTAAAATCACGCTCAATAAAATCACCCACACTAAAATCACGCATGATAAAATCACCCTCAATAAAATCATCCATGATTAAATTACTTATAGAACCCTAAATTTACATTTCTAATTTAACTAATAATCTTATTTAAGTATTCTTAAATGAATAAATAAACTAAATTTCCCATAAATTATATGTTGTAACATATCACAAGGTTAAAAGTAAATAGCGTATTAAAAATAGCATATTTTCAGTCTGATGATCACTTCTTTCTTTGATGATATCTTTCAACTCAGTGTCCCTAAAATATGATTCTTGATGCAGGTTAAAATAGACATGTAAGGTTTTCGATAGAAACCGGAATCACGAGATTTGGCGAAGAAATGGATTTTTCATGGACAGTCAAAGTCAAGTCTAACTGTAGAATGCAAATGCAGAAAAGAGAACTTCAAAGAAACTAGGCTCCAGGGTGCTACGAAGCTCCAAAAATCACCAAATTTGTCCTAGTTGAAAGAGGATCCATAGGGCTTCATTCCAGGCTTTGAATGACACTAATCGGACCTAAAACGGATTTTTGGCAAGCCATTAAAGTGAACTCAACAGAAGCTGCGATCAGCTGAAGAAAGCAATAAACCACTTCCAGTAATCGAGGCCCAGTGGACTCGCCTGGGCCTCTAAAATCGCGAATCCAGTATCATTGGAAAATAGATACGAATATCTACAATTGGAGACTTGAATCAAGTAAAACGGTGAAGAAATGAGAAAGCTATGTACATTCTAAGTTGAGCCTATGCATATGAACAAGGGAAGCACACGAGTTAAAGAAAATCGGGCCAGCTTTGCAAGGGCCCACCCAATAAGCAAAAGCCAAGCATCCTATAAATAGATAGAACTCCTTTGTAATAACAGTAGATCTTTCCATTAGCGAACAGAAGCATAGAAGTTCAGTTTTCTTTACGCTCTTGCAAGATAGATTAGTTGCGATGAAGAAGAACGCGTTCTCTTTGTTGCTTAGTTCTAGCAGTAGTTCAGTTTCACGATCTTAGTTCAATAACAAGTAAGTCCACTTTAGATTGTGTAATGATTTTGTTACTGTTTTACATTCTTGATTTCTGCACATTTTCTTGATTCTGTTCATTCGTTTGTAGTAGTTGTTCGTTTAGTTGTTCGTTCAAAAGATCTGCATTCTTTAGTTTCTTGATTTCTATATCCGAAAATCTAAAAGTTTCCAAAGAGTAAATCCAGTAGAGGATTGTCTCTTGATACTCTACGAAAATTGAGAGTAGTTGGATGTCTTCCAATAGTGAAATCACTAGCTCGGAATTCCAGTGAAGTTTAGCACAATTCTACATGAATTTTCTCTCAAGAAACCTTCACAAAAGTCATCATATTACATGCATTTTAATTCCGCGTTTATAATCCATTTCGTTCTTGCTTAGTGGTTACTTTGATCTGATCTTCATCATAGCTTCGTTTAATACTAGTTGTAGTTGTGTCATGACTTTGATTTGAATTGCATTTCGCAATCTGTTGTTTTCCTTTCACAGTGAATTCGCGTGTTAATCAGTAGTATTTTTACCATTTTAGCATCAGCATTACGATCAATTGTTGCACCAGCACTTAGGTTTATGCATTACCTTAGCTAGATTCATGCATTGCTTTAGCTCAATCAGTGTCCATGTATTGTACATTCAAAACCCCCTTTCACCTACTAGATACCATAAAACATTCCATTCATAAGCACTTCACGACCATTTAGAATTGCACTATTGCATTCACACTCCAATCAGACCTCATACATTGCACATAAAATCACAAGATTTCCACCAAAAATCAGTGGCACCAAAACTACATTTTTGACATCCCCATAATTCACACTTTCACTTAGAAAGCATAGAGTCAAGAACACCTCTTGAATTGCTCCAAGGATTGACACCTTGGGTCCTCTTCTCTATTACATTAGAGGGGATTTGAGAAAATTGTTTGATAAAAATCACAAGCGACAGTGGTTTAATCAATTACCCTAGAATAAATAACCTTTGATAAAATCACCCACGATAAAATCGTCAACTTTAAAATTACCCATGATAAAACCATCCTCGATAAAATCACCAACGATAAAATTACCCTCGACAGAATCACCCATGATAAAATCACCCAAGAAAAAATCACCGACAACAAAATCACACTCGATAAAATATCCCATGATAAAATCACCCTCGATAAAATCACTAATGTTAAAATCACCCATGATAAAATCACCCACGATAAAATCCACGACACTAAAATCACCCACGATAAAATCACTCACGATAAAATCACCTACACTAAAATTACCCATGATAAAATCACCCACGATAAAATCAACCACGATAAAATCACTCTAGATAAAATCACCCATGGTAAAATCAACCTCGATAAAATCACCCACGATAAAATCCCCTCGGTAAAATCACCCACTATAAAATTACCCACGATACAAGTAGCCTCGATAAAATCACCCACAGTAAAATCGCCCATGATAAACTCACCAACGATAAAATCACACTCGATAAAATCACACATGATAAAATAACCCACGATGAAATCAGCCTTATAAAATTACTTATGATAAAATAAATCTCGATAAAATTATCCACAAAAAAATTACGCACGATAAAATCACCCACTACAAAATAACAGACACTAAAATCACCAACAATATTATCACCCACGACAAAATCGCCCATGATAAAATAACCCTCGATAAAATCTTCAATTATAAAATCACCCATGATAAAATCACCCTTGAGAAAATCACCAACGATAAAATCACCATTGATAAAATCACCCTCGATAAAATCACTGACAATAAAATAGCCTATAATAAAATCAACCATGATAAAATCACCCACGATAACATAAGTCATGATAAAATCACCCATAATAAAATCACCCTCAAAAAAATCACCCATGATAAAATCATCCTCGAAAAAATCATCCCTGATAAAATCACCCACGATATAATCACCCATGAAAAAATCAACCACGCTAAAAGCACCCTCGATAAAATCATCCACTACAAAATCACTCATGATAAAATCACCCTTGATAAAATCACCCATGATAAAATCACCTAAGATATATTACTAACGATAAAATCATCCTCGTTAAAATCACCCTAGATAAAATCACCCAAGATAAAATCACCCACGATGAAATCACCCCAGCTAAAATCACCCACCCTAAAATAACCCATGATAAAATCACCCCCAACAAAATCACCCTCGATAAATTCACCCACAATAAAATAACCCTGGATAAAATCACCAACATTAAAATCAGTCACACAAATCATCCACGATCAAATAACCTATGATAAAATCACCCTTGATAAAATCACCCACGATAAAATCTCGCACGATAAGATCGCCCACAACAAAATCACCCACGATAAAATCATTCACGATAAAATCACACTTGATTGAATCACCCATAGTAAAATCATCCTCGATAGAATCACCCATAATAAAATCACCGTCAATAAAATTCCCCCAATAAAATTAGGCACAATAAAATCACCTTTTATAAAAACCCCCCCAATAAAATCACACTCGATAAAATCATCTACTATAAATCACCCATGATAAAATCACCCCCAATAAAATCACCGTTGATAAAATCACCCACGATAAAATCAGCCCTGCTAAAATCATCCACAAGAAAATCACCCATGATAAAATCACCCATGATAAAATCACCCATGATAAAATCACCCACGATAAAATCACCAATGTTAAAATTAGGCACGGCAAAATCACCCACGATAAAATCATCCACGATAAAATCAACCCCGATAAAATACCCAGGATAAAACACCCACAATAAAATCAACCACGATAAAATGTTCTTTTATTTTGGGTTAAGTCTTCTTATGTTTTCCTAGCTTTGCTTGAGTCATATGTCTTGTTTTCCATTGAATTTTCTTGGTTAAAATTCTAATGTTGAAATGTGTTTGATAAAATGCCTTAGTGAAGAGTGTATAAATTGAATTGATTGGGAATCTGAAAATAGGGACTAAGAGCTTCATATTCTCCTTTTAAAATTGTGTGTTCAAGTCTAGAAAATTGTGAGAAGCAACAGAATTATTTTGGCCAAATTAAAGAAGTGTTTGCACCTTAAAACATTGAATTTCAAACAAAGATTTCGGTACAATTTTACTTAAAAACTTGGCTATTTTAGTGGCTATTTTTGGACTTAAATACACACCTACAACTTGGATTGAATGTGGCAAATTAGTTCCATCACATAGTAGGGTCCTAATCTTCTTTTATGTGCTTGAAACTGAACTTTTATTTGCATATTTTGGTGCTTCTTAGAGTCTTTATTGCTACCTTTTTCTTGCTTTAGTCTTCTTTCAAAGTTTTGTCTAAAATCAATTCAATTGTATGGTCACCTTTTTGGCTTTTATCTTTTCTTGTTTTAGTCTTTAAGAATCTTTATGTTTTGTCTTTAAAGTTTTCTTTCTTTGCTTTCATTTGAAGTGGTGATTGTTGTTTTTCTTTTCTACTTGATTCTTACTCTTGGTGAGTGTTAATTTGAGGGAGTTGCACACTTGTTTACATAAGGAGTGTGAGTGAACAATTTCGATTCATTTTGGTGATGAGGCCAAACACTTGAGTGAGAGTTAAATTCACTAACTTTTGAAGTTTCATTCTTGTTTTTGTGACTGTTTTTATTTTTGTTTAAAAGTACAATATCTGAAGCTTCTTCTTTTCCTATCTCCCCTCCAAGAGCTAACAAGCTAAGTGAAGAAATGGAGGCCAAACTTAAGAGGCAAGCCGAGCTTCCTCTTGTGGAATTTTTGAGGGAAATGGAGATTTCAAAACAAGAGAATGAAAGAGAATGAAAGAGAGGAGATCCGCCAATTAAGAAGGGAGAGAGATGAGAGGAATAGAAGAGCCTATTCCCCAAGAAATGTTCATCATGATGAAGAATAAGATTGGAGGCTCCAAGGGGCAAGGAGGGTTCGCCATCAATCCCCAAAGAAATCCTACCACCATGTGAAGATGCCAAAGTTTTATGGGGACAATGATCAGGACACCTATTTGGAGTGGGAAGCCAAAGTTGAACAAATCATCCATGTCAACTTCATTAGAGAAGAAGATCAAGTAGATTTAATTGTTTTAGAGTTTGAAAGTTATGCCATGACTTGGTGGCATAAATTTTGTAAAGAACATGGACTGAACCAAGGGCCACCTGCGGCTTCTTGGAAAAACTTAAAGTTTCATTTACGCGGTAGATTTGTTCCTTCCTACTATAGGAGGGAGCTCCTTTTGAAGCTCCAACGGCTTTAACAAGGAAATTTATGTGTGAATGATTATTTTAAGTTGATGGAATCTCTTATGCTTAAGGCCGATGTTGATGAGACAAATGAGGCCAAGGTAGCTAGGTTTGTGAGTGGTCTTAGGAGGGACATTCAAAATTTAGTAGAACTATATGAATACTCCTCAATAGAAAATGTTTTACACCTTGCACTTAAAATTGAAACTCAACTTCAAAGAAAAGAGAGTGCAAGGAGGAGTAACCATAATAATGACTACTACAACTCTTCTTGGAAGGATAAAAACAAAGAAAAACATGAAAAGAAACCTGCCAAGTACTCTCTTGAAACCACCCTTAAGGAAGAAACACCTAGAAACAAACATTCCAGTTCTTCACCTTCTCAAAGAACTAGTTCCATTAAATATTTCAAATGCTTAGGGTATGGACACATTGCTTCCAATTGTCCTACCAAGAGAACTATGTTCTTAAGAGAAAGTGGGGAAGTAGAGAGTGAACATTCTTCTTCCTCTTCCTCTTCTAGGAAAAACTCACCTCACTCTTCCCCTTCCTCTAGTGATAATGAAATCAATCCTTGTGAGGGTGACCTATTGGTAGTGAAGCGCATGTTGGGTCAAGTTCAAAAAGAACTTGACAACACACAAAGAGAAAACATTTTTCATACTAGGTGCTTCATTTACAATAAGTTATGCTCACTCATTATTGATGGAGGGAGTTGTACTGATGTGGCTAGCAAGAGAATGGTAGAGAAACTTGGTTTAGTCATTATTCCTCATGCCAAGCCCTATAAGCTCCAATGGCTTAGTGAAAAGGGTGAGATAGAAGTAAATAAACAAATCCTCATCAATTTCTCCATTGGGAAATATGTGGATGAGGTTCTTTGTGATGTTGTGCCCATGGAAACAACACATATTTTACTAGGTAGGCCATGACAATTTGATAAGCAAACTTTTCATGATGGTCATACCAATAGATTTTCTTTCAAATTTCAAGGGCACAAGATTACTTTAAAACCTCTCTCTCCCCAAGAGGTTCTTGAGGACCAATTAAAAATGAGAAAGAAAAGAAAAGAAGAAAAAAATATAGGAAAAAGGCAAACATCCAATGAATTGAAGGAATATATTATGATCTCTTAGAAAGGGATAAAAAAGGTAATTTTTGCACAAAAAGAAATAATTGCATCTTACCCTTTTATGGGGTCATCTCCTAACTTACATGGAAAAACTTCTAATTGTTCTCAAAGCATAAAATTAGTCTTAGATGAATTCAATGATGTTTTTTTCAAAAACCATCAAAGGATTTACCTCCTCCAAACGAAATAAAACTTGATTTAAAATCATCTTTGACTAATAATCTTACTAAGGGAAACAACTTGGAGGAATCTAAAGTGTTTCAAAAACCTTTTGATCACCTTTTCCTTAACACTCATATTTTAAAAAACAATATTGTCTTGCCAAAGTTTAAAGAGTTGGTTGAGAGAAAGGATGATCAAATTGAGAAAAGTGTCAACCAAGAAAAAGGACGTCATCTTCCAACAAATGAATAAACCCTTCAAAGTTGAACACAAAATGAATAAAGATTTTCAAAATTCAAGGTCATTTTCTTTCCAAGAGGTAGAGGATGATGAAGGCCTAAAAACTAAAAACAAATATACATGGTGTTTTGAGAAAATTTCAAACAAAATGCATAATCAAGACACCACTTTCCCTTTACATTTAATCCTTTATTTAGTATTCCTTATATTTCTTAGTTTAATTTCTAATGTTGGTTTAATTTCTTATTAAGCTTAATTTTAATTGGGTTTATTTTCCTTTGTTTTGTAGGACTTTCTAAAGGCACCACACCTTGGATAAGCTCACCCCCATCACATTCTGGGCTTTGGAGCCACCAAATACTTCGAGGGGCGCACCCCCCTTCTCTCCCTAAGTGCTGCCACGTTTTTCCCACCTTTTTGGGAGCATCAAGCCCATTTTGAAGTGCTTTTAGCACCCCTTTACAGTAGCCCAATCTTTGGCCCTTTAGGAAGGTGTAAACCTAGTTTCTAGACTATTCTTTAGGGTTAATTTACATGTAATCTCAGCTGCATTTGACTGTAATTTGGGGGTCATCCAATCCTATTAATAGGGCTCCCATTCACCTTGTAAGGGGACTTTGAAATGATAGAAAATTAGTGAGAAATTTTCAGAAGTAGGGAGAAGTTAAAAGGAAGAAGGAAGAAGGAAAAAAGAAGAAGGAAGAAGGAAGAAGGAAAAAAGAAGGAAGAAGAAAGAAGGAAGAAAAAAGAAGGAAGAAGTTAGAAGGAAGAAGGAAGAAGGAAAAAGGAAGAAGTTAGAAGGAAGAAGGAAGAAGGAAAAAGGAAGAAGGAAAAAGGAAGAAGGAGAAAGGAAGAAGGAAGAAATTATAAGTTAGAAGGAAGAAGGAAGAAGTAAAAAGGAAGAAGGAAGTAGGAAGAAGTTAGAAGGAAGAAGGAAGAAGTTAGAAGGAAGAAGAAAGAAGGAAGAGGGAAGAAGGAAGAAGGAAGAAGGAAGTAGAAAGAAGGAAGAATGAAGCAGGAAGAAGGAAGAACGAGGAAGGAAGAAGGAAGAAGTTATAAGTTAAAAGGAAGAAGGAAGAAGAAAGAAGAAGGAAAAAGGAAGAAGGAAGTAGGAAGAAGTTAGAAGGAAGAAGGAAGAAGGAAAAAGGAAGAAGTTAGAAGGAAGAAGGAAGAAGGAAAAAGGAAGAAGGGAAGAAGTTAGAAGGAAGAAGGAAGAAGGAAGAAGGAAGAAGTTAGAGGGAAGAAGGAAAACAAAAAAGGAAGAAGTTAGAAAGAAGAAGGAACAAGGAAGAAGGAAGAAGGAAGAGAAAAGAAGGAAGAAGGAAGAAGAAGGAACAAGGAAGAGAAAAGAAGGAAGAAGGAAGAGAAAAGAAGGAAGAAGGAAGAAGGAAGAAGGAAGAAAAAAGAAGGAAGAAGGAAGAAGAAGAAACGAGGAAGAAGGAAGAAGGAAGAAGGAAAAAGGTAGAAGGAAGAAGGAAGATGGAAGAAGAAAGAAGGAAGAAGGAAGATGGAATAAGAAAGAAGGAAGAAGGAAGAATGAAGAAGGAAGAAGGAAAAAGGAAGAAGGAAGAAGGAAGAAGGAAGTAGTTAGAAGGAAAAACGAAGAAGTAAGAATGAAGAAGTTAGAAAGTAGAAGGAAGAAGTTAGAAGGAAGACGGAAGAAGGAAGAAGGAAGTAGGAAGAACTTAGAAGGAAGAAGGAAGAAGTTAGAAGGAAGAAGCAAGAATGAAGTAGGAGGAAGGAAGAAGGTAAAAGGAAGAAGGAAGAAAGAAGAAGGATGAATGGAGAAGGAAGAAGGAAGAAGGAAGAAGGAAGCTGGAAGAAGGAAGAAGAAGGAAGAACTTAGAGGGAAGAAGGAAGCTGGAAGAAGGAAGAAGAAGGAAGAAGGAAGCTAGAAGAAGGAAGAAGAAGGAAAAATTAAAAGGAAGAAGGAAAAAGAAGGAAAAATTAGAAGGAAGAGGGAAGCTGGAAGAAGGAAGAAGGAAGAAGGAAGAAGGAAGAAGGAAGAAGGAAGAAGAAAGAAGTAAGAAGGAAGAAGTTAGAAGGAAAAACAAAGAAGTAAGAAGGAAGAAGTTAGAAAGAAGAAGGAAGAAGGAAAAAGGAAGAAGGAAGAGGGAAGAAGGGAGAAGGAAGAACTTATAAGTTAGAAGGAAGGAGGATGAAGGAAGAAGGAAGAAGAAAGAAATAAGAAGGAAGAAGGAAGAAGGAAGTAGGAAGAACTTAGAAGGAAGAAGGAAGAAGTTAGGAGGAAGAAGGAAGAAGAAAGAATTAAGTAGGAAGAAGGAAGAAGGAAGAAGAAAGAATTAAGTAGGAAGAAGGAAGAAGGAAGAAGACGGAAGAAGGAACAAGGAACAAGTAAGTAGGAAGAAGTTAGAAGGAAGAAGGAAGAAGGAAGACAGAAAACGAAAGAAGGTAGAAGGAAGAAAGAAGAAGGAAGAAGGAAGAAGGAAGAAGGAAGAAGGAAGAAGGAAAAAGGAAGAAGGAAAAAGGAAGAAGGAAGTGGGTGATTTTCGTGTGGGTTATTTTATAATGGATGATGTTATCGTTGGTGATTTTATCGAGTGTGATTTTATCATTGGTTGTTTTATCATGGGTGATTATATCATTGGTGATTTTAGTGTGGGTTATTTTTTAGTGGGTGATTTTATCATGGGTGATTTTATCGTGGGTGATTTTACTATTGGTGATTTTATCGTGGGTGATTTTATAGAGTCTGATTTATCGTGTGTGATTTTAGCAAGTGTGATTTTATTATGGGTGATTTTATCGTGGGTGATTTTGTAAAGGGTGATTTTGTAGAGGGTGATTTTATCATGGGTGATTTTATCGAGTGTGATTTTATAGTGGTAATTTTATAGTAAGTGATTTTATCGTGGGTGATTTTATCGAGGGTGATTTTATCGTGGGAGATTTTACCATGGGTGATTTTATCAAGTGTGACTTTATCGTGGTTGATTTTACCGTGGGTGATTTTATCGTTAGTGATTTTATCAGGGTGACTCTAGAAGGGGGGGTTGAATAGAGTCACCACACCTTTGATTTCTTTGTGGGTGGATACTATGTAGAAGAAGTAAGCTTATGAGAACTCGAGTTATACTGGTTCACCCTAAACTCTTGGGCTACGTCTAGTTCTCCTTTAAAAACTCTTAAAGGGTTCCACTATTCAAAACGAGTACACAATGTCACTCCTGGCTTACAACAAGTACACAATGCCACTCCTGGCTACAACGAGTACACTAAGCCACTCCTGGCTATCCCGTTCTAATCTCCCCCTAAGACTAAGAACTACGAGTATTCTTAACTGCCACTCCTGGCTACAAAGATAATAGTGTTTGAGTAAAGACTGTAGGAAAACTCTCACAGAGAGGGTATACAATAAGATGTTCCTGACTGAGACTCTAACTTCACTATGGAAGAATATAACAATGACTTTCACTCTAAACTTTCTAACAGCTTGTATATGATTGTAATTGTTGTAACTGTTGTCTTGTGCTTTGTGCTTTTGCCTTTGTCATCCTCTGCTTTTGTAGGCTTTCAGAAATATGACCGTTGTAGAAAAATCTTCAACTTTAATATTCTTCAGATATTCTAATCATAATCTTCTGATATCTTCATGTGTCAGATTACTAAGATTTTATCGAGGGTGATTTTATCATGGGTTATTTTATCGAGTGTGATTTTGTCTTGGGTGATTTTATCTTAGGGGAGATTTTATCGTGGGTGATTTTACCGTGGGTGATTTTAGCACGGGTGATTTTACCGTGGGTGATTTTTAGATGGGCTGATTTTATCATTGGTGATTTTATGGTGGATGATTTTATCGAGGATGATTTTATCGTGGGTGATTTTATTGCGGGTGATTTTATCGAGGGTTATTTTATCATGGGTAATTTTAGTGTGGGTGAGTTTCTTCTGGGTGATTTTATCATGGTCGATTTTATTGTTGGTGATTTTGTGACGGTGGTTTTATCGTGGGTGATTTTATCGACGGTGGTTTTATCGTGGGTGATTTTAGCGGTTGTGATTTTATCTTGGTTGATTTTATTGTGGGTGTTTTATCTTGAGTGATTTTATCGGGGGTGATTTTATTGGTGGTGATTTTATCATGCGTGATTCTATCGAGGGTGATTTTATCGTAGATGATTTTATCGAGCTTGATTTTATCGTGGGTGATTTTGTTGTGGGTAATTTTAACGTTGGTGATTTAGTTGTGGGTAATTTTATCGTGGGTGATT
This sequence comes from Macrotyloma uniflorum, assembly GCA_016859785.1. Classification (NCBI taxonomy): domain Eukaryota; kingdom Viridiplantae; phylum Streptophyta; class Magnoliopsida; order Fabales; family Fabaceae; genus Macrotyloma; species Macrotyloma uniflorum. The sequence goes on from BDMB01000138.1 coordinate 346,813, forward strand.
TTATCATGGGTGATTTTATGATGGGTGATTTTATCATGGGTGATTTTAGCGGGGCTGATTTTATCGTGGGTGATTTTATCGACGGTGATTTTATTGTGGGTAATATTTTCAAGGGTTATCATGAGTTATTTTAGTTGGGTGATTTTATCGTGGGTGATTTAATCAACGGTGATTTTATTGTGGGTGATTTTCGCATGGTTGATTTTATCGAGGATGTTTTATCATGGGTGATTTTATTGTGGATGATTTTATTGAGGGTGATTTTATCGAGGGTGATTTCATTATGGGTGATTTTATCATGACTGATTTTATCGTACGTGATTTTATTCTTGGTGATTTTATCGAGGGTGATTTTATCGTGGGTAATTTTATCAAGGTTGATTTTATCATGAGTGATTTTATCGAGTTTGATTTTATCATGGGTGATTTTATCATGTGTGATTTTATCGTGGGTGATTTCATCAAGTGTGATTTTATCATTGGTGATTTTAGTGTAGGTTATTTTATAATGGGTGCTTTTATCGTGGGTAATTTTAGCGAGGGTGATTTTATCATGGGTGATTTTATCGAGTGTGATTTTATCATGGGTGATTTTATCATGGGTGATTTTATCATGGGTGATTTTATCGTGGGTGATTTTATCGTGGGTGATTCTATTGAGAGTGATTTTATCGTGGGTGATTTTATCATGGATGATTTTATCGTGGGTGATTCTATTGAGAGTGATTTTAACGTGGGTGATTTTACCTTGGCTAATTTTATCATGGATAATTCTATCAAGTGTGATTTTATAGTGGGTTATTTTATTGTAGGTAATTTTATAGAGGATGATTTAATTATGGGTGATTTTATCGAGGGTTATTTTATTGTGGGTGATTTTATCGTGGATAATTTTACAATAGGTGATTTTATCGAGGGTGATTTTATTATGAATGATTTTATCATGAGTGATTTTATCGTGGGTGATTTTAGTGACGATGATTTTATCATGGGTGTTTTTATTGAGTGTGATTTTATCGTACGTCATTTAATCATGGGTGATTTTATCGTGGGTGATTTTATCATGGGTGACTTTATCATGAGTTTTTATATCGTAGGTGATTTTAGTGTGGGTTATTTTATAGTGGGTGATTTTATCGTGGGTGATTTTATCGAGGGTGATTTTATCGTGGGTGATTTTATCGAGGGTGATTTTATCACGGGTGATTTTATCGAGTGTGACTTTATCGTGGGTGATTTAATCATGCGTGATTCTATTAAGGTTGTTTTATCGTGGGTGATATTACCATGAGTGATTTTATCGTGAGTGATTTTATCGAGAGTGATTTCATTGTGGGTTATTTTATTGTGGCTAATTTTATAGTGGGTGATTTTATCCTGGGTGATTTTATCGAAGGTCAATTTATCGTGGGAAAATCTATTGAGGTTGATATAACCATGGGAGATTTTGTCTAGGATGATTTTATGGTGGTTGATTTTACCGTGGGTGATTTTACCGTGGGTGATTTTATGATGGGTGATTTTATCGTGGGTGATTTTATCGAGGGTGATTTTATCGTGGGTGATTTTATCGCGGGTGATTCTATCGAGGGTGATTCTATCGAGGGTGATTTTATCGTGGGTGATTTTACCTTGGGTGATTTTATCGTGGGTGATTTTATCGAGGGTGATTTTATCGTGGCTGATTTTATTGTGGGTAATTTTATAGCAGGTGATTTTAACGTCTTTGATTTTATCTTGGGTGATTTTATCATGGGTGATTTTATCGTGCGTTATTTTATCTTGGGTGATATTCTCATGCGTGATTTTATCTTAGGAGATTTTCGTGTGGGTTATTTCATAGTCGGTGATGTTATCGTGCGTGATTTTGGCGAGTGTGATTTTACCATGCGTGATTAAATCGTAGGTATTTTAGTGTGGGTTATTTTATGGTGGGTGATTTTATCATGGGTAATTTTATCGAGGGTGATTTTATCATGGCTGATTTTATCGAGTGTGATTTTATCGTGGGTGATTTTATCATAAGTGATTTTATCGTGGGTGATTTTATAGCGGGTGATTTTATTGAGGGTGATTTTATCGTGAGTGATTCTATTGAGAGTGATTTTATCGTTGGTGATTTTAGCTTGGGTGATTCTATCGAGTGTGATTTTATTGTGGGTGATTTTGTTGTAAGTAATTTTGTAGCGGGTGATTTTATCGTGGGGTACTTTATCAAGTGTTATTTTATCATGGGTGATTTTATCGAGGTTGATTTTACCATGGGTGATTTTATCATGGGTGATTTTAGTGAGGGTGATTTTATCATGACTGATATTTTCGTAGGTGATTTTATTCTTGGTGATTTTATCGAGGATTATTTTATCGTGGGTAATTTTTTCTAGGTTGATTTTATCATGGGTGATTTTATCGAGGCTAATTTTATCGTGGGTGATTTTATCATGGGTGATTTTATCATGGGTGATTTTAGTGTAGGTTATTTTTTAATGGGTGCTTTTATCGTGGGTAATTTTAGTGAGGGTGATTTTATTATGGCTGATTTTATTATGGGTGATTTTATCATGGGTGATTTTATCATGGGTGATTTTATCATGGGTGATTTTATCGTGGGTGATTTTATCGTGGGTGATTCTATTGAGGGTGATTTTGTCGTGGGTGATTCTATTGAGAGTGATTTTATCGTGGGTGATATTACCTTGGGTAATTTTATTGTGGATAATTCTATGAAGTGTGATTTTATCGTGGGTGATTTTATTGTAGTTAATTTTATAGAGGATGATTTTATCATGAGTGGATTTATCGAGGGTTATTTTATCGTGGTTGATTTTATCGTGCATAATTTTACCATAGGTGATTTTATCGAGGGTGATTTTATTAAGAGTGATTTTATCATGGGTGATTTTATCGTGGGTGATTTTAGTGATGATGATTTTGTCGTCGGTGTTTTTATCGTGTGTGATTTTATCGTACGTGATTTAATCATGGTTGATTTTATCATGGGTTATTTTATAATGGATGATTTTATCGTGGGTGATTTTATCATGGGTGACTTTATCATGAATTATGATATCGTAGGTGATTTTAGTGTCGGTTATTTTATAGTGGGTGATTTTATCATGGGTAAGTTTATCAAGGGTGATTTTATCACGGGTGATTTTAACGAGTGCGATTTTATCGTGGGTAATTTTATTGTGAGTGATTTTATTAAGAGTGATTTTATCATGTGTGGTTTATCGTGGGTGATTCTATTGAGAGTGATTTTATCGTGGGTGAGTGTACCTTGGGTAATTTTATTGTGGATGATTCTATCAAGTGTGATTTTATCGTGGGTGATTTTATTTTAGGTAATTTTATTGCGGATGATTTTATCGTAGGTGATTTTATTGAGGGTTATTTTATCATGGGTGGTTTTATCGTGGATAATTTATCATAGGTGATATTATTGAGGGTGATTTTATTAAGAGTGATTTTATCATGGGTGATTTTATCGTGGGTGATTTTAGTGACGATGATTTTATCGTGGGTGTTTTTATCGTGTGTGATTTTATCATACGTGATTTAATCATGGGTGATTTTATCGTGCGTGATTTTAGTGTGGGTTATTTTATCATGGATGATTTTATCGTGGGTGATTTTATCATGGGTGAATTTATCATGAGTTCTTATATCGTAGGTGATATTAGTTTGGGTTATTTTATAGTGGGTGATTTTATCATGGGTAATTTTATCGAGGGTGATTTTATCGAGTGTGATTTTATCTTGGGTGATTTTATCGTGGGTGATTTTATTCGTGGATGATTCACTACTAGTAAAAGGCCTTTTTACATCGGTTATATTGGACATTTAACATCGGTTAACGTGGCGTCGTTGAATCAGGCGACGTTAAATTTAACGTCGATTATGAAAATAACCGATGTTAAAACTTTATTATATAACGTCGGTTAGTTAATTAACCGACGTTAAAACTTTATTATATAATGTCGGTTATTTTAATCACCGACGTTGAAATATGTTTATTTTAGTGATTTAACGTCGTTGTCTATTATAATCGACGTAGATTTTCGATCAATTTTTAAAATTTGAAATTGTTTTATATTAATATTTCTGTTATAAGACCTGGTAATCGCATATATATTAATAAAATGTTATTATAACAAGTAAAAAATTACAATTACAATTACAAATAATGAAACAAAATTCTCATTTCATAAATAATACAATTACAATTAATCATTTAGATACAACAAGTAAAGAAAACCCTAACTCTCTCTCTATGTGCAATTGTTTGTTCCTTCCTAATTTGATTTGGTACAAGTGTTTCTAATTCTTAACTCTCTATGTTCAATTTTTTGTTCCTAATTTGAACAAAGTATGATGCCCATTTGTCTCTAACTATTTGTATGGTTTGAATAGGCAATGCTTCTTTCTCTGTAAATGCCTGTAAAAACGAAATAACTTATTGATTAGTTCCGATTATAACAAATAAATTGAATGTAACAATTTAGTTAAATAAGATGATACTTACCTCATCCCAAGTATCTTTAATGTTTCCAAAAATAATGAGCCACATCCAATACATCACGTAATATGCACACTCGAATGAACCCGGTTGTTTGTTACACTAAAAAATACGACTTATTAATATATAGTTTAGCATAAAAACTTAAATTAGATACACTAAAAAGGTACATACCGTAATAAAATTCCAATTTGGAGGGGTGCTTGTGTGTTTTTCACGTAAAGTACTGCAAACCTTAAGTACACTAATGAAAAATATTGGTTAGGGTTTAGGCTTTAAAATAAAAGAACTCATATAAAAATACAAGTAGGATGTTAAAAATACATACCCGTTTACAATACTTTTGATGTCAATGTCAGGTTTCCTCCCCAATGAGCAGAACCAACACACAACCTTCTTCTTAGGTAAAATAACCAATAGCTGCCAATGGTTTCTGTATAATTACTAATAATTAGAAGTTATTGAATAGAATAATGTAGGGAAAAATGATATTTTGCATAACTTACTGGTTTAGATAAGCCCCAAGGTATATATCTCGCTTCGACTCCATCACCCAGCTTTGGATATATTTTTGAACTTCTTCTCTTCTATTTCCTGATTTTTGTATTGATTGGGGCTCCAGGAATCCTTAAGTATCTATACAGCCTTGGTCCTCTTCCAGCTGATGCAGCATCCTATAATATACCAATGTGGTTAACATGCATACATGTCATATAACCCTAAATAAGTAGTGTATGTAAAAGCTATATACGTACTTACAGTGTCCAAACTTGTAGAACAGCTATGTTTAGACATTGATTTCCTTGTGCAATCTCCAGGGCATCTGTATAAGCAATGTATATAGGGAATTCTTGATTCTGCACCCCAAATAACCGAGCATCCCATTGTAGTTCGAATTCCTTTATAAACAACTGTGGAGAAATTGCCAGCAAATCATATATTGGTCTTGATGATTCCTCCACATGTGGTGTCTTCTCCTTCTCCTTCCCCTTCTCCTTATCCTTAAATGCATGATTGTACATAATAATTAGTAATAATCAAGTAAATAATTAAATTAATGTTAAAGTTAGAAATGAGAGACAAACCTTTGCAACAAGCGGTTTTACCAGATGCCTAGGCCACGCAATGAAGGTTTGAAGTGCCTGTTCCACTGTCTGCACCTCATCAGTGGGGATAGGGACCAGAGCATCAGCATGTATAACCTCTTCAACCACCACTTTGACTAAGTTAGGTGCCAAAGCAACAGTGTGGATGGTTAAAGCCCCAAAGTCAATTGATGCATGGGCCACCAATTTTTGTTGACCCTTATCATCCTCAATCCACAATCCACATTTATTCAGCCCTGTGGATGTGTTGGGATCACTAGTCCCTTTAGCAGTAATCGGGTCAGCACAACTACCCTTAGTGCTAACTCGTGCACCTACAAATATGAAAAAAATATAAACTTGTAAATTAAGTTAGCAAGCAATTAAATAAATCATAAGATATAAATAGCTACCTGATGTAGGAGGAACAGGGTCAACGGGTTGCATGGACTGTGAACCAGCAATCGATGCTAGAGTCGAACCAAAGGCCTGCATAAACTCCTCTCTGACTCGTGCAGTGATGGATGGAGTCAATTGCTCCTCAAGTCTTGTAGTGAGGGTTGGAGTCAACTGCTCCTCCAGTCTTGCCTTGAGGGGCCTCTCTAGTTCAGCAATATCTTCTTGGCTGAATGATGTGGACGAGTGACCATCCTTTGATGGTGGTCCAAAATATTGTCGGACTCCCACCCCTTTACCAACAGCACGAACACGGCCAGGATGTTCAGGTCTTCCAATAGCCCTTGTCAAGATATCATCACGACCACGAGAGATGAAAGATCCCTAACTCAATTGCTCCTCTAGCTCATCCTACAATAAAATATTAAAATATAAAAATTAGGACAAGCGTAACTAAAATGAAAGTAAGGGAATCAATCATTTCACTTACAATTTTTGAAGCAATCTGCCTAGCTTCCTCAGATGTCATCTGACCAGAAGATTTTGTGCGAGCCCTCTTCCACTTCTGGTGACGTGTTGGAGGAGATGGTGGAGGAATTTCCTCTTGGATTAAACCAGAGGATGATAACTCTGACTCCCATATTTGTTTCTTCTCCTCCATCATTTTCTTTGTCAACAAATAATATCCTCCACGAGACAAACAATGGGGGGCCACATTTTTTCTCTGAATCTCCTTCGCTTTTAATCTTTTTTCCTACAAGAAATAGAATAAGATAGAGTAAGTAACTAGCAATGTAAGTTAAGCCAAAATTAAACAAGGAAAATCATACCTCCCAATTAGGAGCTTTCCTAGAATGCACAAATTTCTTCCATGTGTCCTCATCTACGCCATATTTTTGGCCAGGAGTCAATCCCTTCTTAACGACATCTTCTGCAAAAACCCACTTAGTCGTCAATATGGATTTGAATTGTCTACACATTTTAGCTATAGAACTCGTAATCTTCCTCCTTACCATATCAAAATTTACAAGATCAAAATGTTCCTACAGTAAAGAAGTAGTTAGTTAAGTTGAGTATATGAACAAGTCAATGATATGTGAAG